>QVIE01001013.1:0-22634 GCA_013387415.1 Panellus pusillus | reverse complement strand
TCCCCTCGGTCGAAACTGTCGCCGAAACCTCAAGTTTCCTTTGCATTTTCAGTAGCATGTGAAGTCCAAGTTTCTGTTACACTTTATGCTTAATTGAAATTGCACTTGAAACTAATGAATTAAATCCTAGTTTTTGTCAAGGGTACATTTCACCATTTGCGGTGTGTCTCGGTCCACGAAGATCGACTGCTTGCATCTTTTCTCGTATTTGTGAAGTATGAGACGTGGATAGAACGTAATTCACGTACTTTCGGCAGTGAAGCAAGATGGACAGCGATGCGATCTGAAGTTCCTGGAGGAGTTCATACTGTTGGTCGTTCAGCCCCAGCATCTGAACGAGGTCGTCCGTTAACACTACGGGATTGAAGCATCTGACGCGACGAGAGAAAAGTAGCACCTACTTGCAGGATCGGTACAGTTGTCGTCCGCGAGGCACATCGGGCAAAACATCGGGTACGACTTGTCGTCAAGCTTCGAAATCGCATAGGTCCTCAAACAATCGCGACAGAAGTCGTGTTTGCAGTCCGCGATGCGTGCGATGTAGTCTTCGGGATGCTTGTCGAAGCAGACACCGCAGTCAAAAGTGGATTGTACCTGTTTCTGCAAAGCCGCCCGCTCTGCGAGCAGGCGCGCATTTTCCTCTTCGAACTCACGCTGCTTCGCCTGTGCTTTCAGAGTATTCTCGTGCTCAGATAGTTCCCAGTTCGTCTGCAGTCGCGCGGCGACTACGCGGGCATTTGCATGATCCTGACCAGGCGCCTGGAGCAGCGATGTGCCAGTGGAATGTCGTTTCAAGTTCTCAGGTTTCGTTGGAAGACCACCGCGGAATTCGTGTCCGGGCCCTGGACGCATAATACTGCTAGAGTCTCTGAAGTACTCGAGCGCGTTCACCGGTGAGGCTGCGGGTAGTTTCGGGGACACTTCACCGGTTGGTTCCCGGTTAGACTGGCGATCTTTCGCAGATTTCTTCCTGGATGTAGGGGCCTTCGGGGTACGAAGTCTTTCATGATCTATGCCCATTTCCTGTTGCAGTTGCGTCGCAAGACGGTGGTCCCGAGATTCCTGAATAGACCCCGAACGCATGATATTGCCGGAATTACTGAAATATTCGAGCGCATTCATCGGTGAAGAGGACGTCGGAAGCCGTGAGGGGCCACTGCTTGACTGCGCATGATCTGCTGTCGACTCTTTTGTGAACTTTGGACTGCGCGGACTTTTACTGAGCTTCCTTGTGACCGATCCATAGCTATCTTTGAGATGGTCCAACTCCGTCTGCACGAGTCGGCGTTGTCGCCTTAAATCCGCAACCTCTGCCTTCAGAGAAAGAACAGCCAGGCTAGACTCCAGCAAGGACTGGGTCAATTCATCGACGTTGTTCACAGGGCCGCCCTTGGAAACGAAATAGTGACCCGAAAAGTGAGAGAGAAGTTGTATTTGCCAGTTCAAACTGCTGTCGGCCAACACCCGATCATCCACTGCCAGCAGCATGTCGAGACGGGCAGCAGTCGCATCCAGAGAAGTGTTCAAGACGAGTCCCGAACCGTTGGGGTATTCGGGTCGCGGATGGGAGTCGAAGATAATGAACACGGTCTCTCCCTTGACTGTGAGCTTGAAGCAGGTGATAATTTCAGGCGGACGGGTTATGAGGACTGCGGCGTGTGCATATGGCGTGAACTGAAGATTTCTGCAATACACAGTGGGGAATTGGTGCGCGCACCGAGATCAGAGTCACTGCACTTACAAGAGCATGTCTCTGAATTTGTCGAAGCCGAGCTCACCGTAGATAGAGGACGTGAGAGTTAATGCCCTCTGGAACAAGGGTGTGCCGAAGATGTCTTCGACCTCCAGGTGGGCGTTGCTCGGCCATTTGGCGCAGATGGAGATCACTGCCTGCAATCATCGGGAGTCAGTGGCTCGCGTAGGCGCACCTCCTTCAAGGACCTACATTTATCGTACTTTCGGATACCACGACTTGAAGGAGGCGATCATCTTTCAAGCCTTGTTCTACACTCGCCAGGACGATGCGCACGAAGTTGAGCGCAGCGAGTCCACAAGCAGCGATCCCACCGCCGCGGTACTGGCTCGCTCCCTCGTGAGACACGATCTTCTCTTTGCCGGCTAACACCTCTTCAACTAGCGAGTCTTGAGGTTGTGTGTCTTGGTCGAGCGCTGTCATGACTGTTCTGGTTATAGCATAAACGCAAAGCGCCTTTATTTAGAGCGACTACAAAACGCCTAGTCTATCCACAATGCGCGGAATCATGACACTTACTACAGGCCCAAGACCTCAATGAACATTTTCAGGCATTCAGGAAACGTACGCATGGCAGACGGCCAAGGTGCCGAGTCTGATACCGACAGATGGAATTTTTATTTCAAATGGGTGGTTACCTCGCGCTAGGCCATCCCATGATAGCTAAGCAGTCGCATAAAGCACACGACCCCAACCCGGGAGTCCCGAGCAAGTGTGTTCAAGCCTCAGGCTCCAGGGCTGATACATTGGCCTGAGCCGTGTGGGTGCAGCCCATTAGACGCTATAGAATCAATGGGATTTGACCTGTGCCACAACTTCATGGCACTGCCCTGACAGGCGCTTGAAGCAGCGCAGTATCCTGAACAATCCCTTGCTGTTTCGACGTCGACTTTCGCGGATTTAGTACGACGTAGGCATCCATCCCGCGTGTAGTGATTATACTTGCATTGCAACAATGGCCATGATATAGTACAGATGCCCAGATGAATGAACCCACATCCCTAAAATTACAAGCCAGCGGCAGCCTGGAGTGCAGCAAAGTTGGGTGTTCCAAGGCCCTAGAGAAGCGAGTCATTCTGTCAGCGCCGGGATCGGGGGCAGAGATGCATATATGACTTACGGTCACTGGATCCCAGCCCGTCTTTGCAGCTAACAAGTCGGTTAGAAGGAAGCAGGTAAGATGAATCAAGGGTCCTCACGGAAGCCTTGCGTCTGTACGAAACAGGGAGCGTTAAGCCAGACCGAATATCTCGGAGCGAACACGGCGCTACTCACCCCGCATCCAGGGTTGCTCCCTGTGGTCACATCATTCAACGCATCAGCGTTTGCGTAGAGCCACGGGTTCAGAAAACCGAGGGGGGATTTGTCCGCCGCGATGAGCTGGTCATTGATCAATCCAATCACACTCGCGAAGATTGGAGACGAGCAAGAAGTGCCGTCGACGCCCTGCGTCTTTCCTCCAGACACGATCTGCACGTTTTCGCCCTGGAAAGAAAAACGGGACAGTGAGAATGAGAACGGAAGGGCAGCGACGTGCGCGCGTACTTGAGCAGATACATCGGGGTAACCGCGTCCGCTGGTGTTGAAGAGTCCCTTGTTGGTGTTGCCGAGAAGAGTGAGATATTGAGAGACGGCGTCACTCTGATAGTCCGGAACTGGGTTGCGGCGAGGGAGTCAAATCGATCACAAAAACACTGGAATGGATAAAACTCACTTCCGAAGAAATTCGAAAATCCGCCACTCGAAAACGTTGAAGCAGTCTCCGGTGCTATGCCATGTACAGATCCTACAGCGGTCAGGCTGGTAGTGATGTTAGAGATTGCTCGTGGCATCAAACTATCAGTGGGTCCTCACTAAGGGCAGCCCGCGGGAAAAGCGGCTTGGAAGGTCTTGCATTGTTGAGCTGAGCCGCCTTCCACACCGCCGTCTCCTGTGAAAGGGATAAAAATTACGTCGCAATTCGAAACACTGGTAGGCACTAGCCTGATGCAAAAAGCACTGAGGTTCCGCGTGCACCAAGAGCCATATAGGCATTGCATAGTTTCGTAGCAAGAGCAATGGGCAGGTCCGACTCGTCTGGGTTCCGGTCAGCTTTACCGCAGAACGGCGTCTCCAGAAACAAACACATACTCTCCCCGTAAGACGTAGTCATCACTTGCGGGACGGTATCCTCCGCTGCGATGAAGTTGACGATATCCAGGAAACCTCCGAGGTCGCCGTCTTGCGTGTCCTCGCCGACTGAAACGAAGGCGATCGGCACGTTCGTTGCGATCCCGACAGTGTATTGGATGTCGAGCTACTAGCGTCAGATATGACAGGCAAGATGCATGATCGTAAAATAACGAACATTCTGCGTTCAGCCAATAGTCAGCCCAGGTACAACACCAAGGAAGAAAAGAAAGGACGCACGGCTTCAATTCCAGCTTCCCTAGCGCCCTGGAGATTCTGCCCGCCGTCTAATGCCTGCGTCGTGAACGTTGTGGACGAGGAGACATCCGTGCGGAATGATGTGAGGAAGGACTTCAAGTCGGCCTTTTGCGCGAATTGGTCGATGAAGCCTGGCAATAATCCATAAGCGAGAGGGGAATCAGGAATAGAGTAGATCCTACCTGCGACGGCAATGCTATTGGATGACTCAGTCGCTGCCGTGGTTGGAATACCGTACAGAGACTGCAAGCATGCTGTGGCCCAGAATAAGGAGCAATGAAGAGGGGAGGGAGGGCAGCAGCAGACCTGGAGTGACAGTTGTCGCACAGGACTTTGCAGTCGCTCTGGAAGAGACATTGGTGGACGCTCGTGGTACAGACAGCACGGGGCGCGAAGAAACAGGGTTGTTGAACGCGTTCGTCGGGTGGATGGCCGCAATATGGGGCGCAATCGCAGCGGGGAGTGAGTGGCTGAGAGTCCGCGCATAAGTTTTATTCGAGCTGGTGTGCTGGAAGGTCTGGTAATTCGCTCCCAGTAATGCATTGGCTTGCGCCACTGTCACATTGGCCGTAAGCCAGTCTCCGGCAGCGCCGGTCGAAAGCGCAGTAATGTTTTTGGCAGATAACCAGCTTTGAACGGCCGCGATAGCTTGCCCGGTGGGAGCAAGAAAGGCATTGACCTATGAGCCATTAAACAAAACTGAGAGAAAGAATATAGAACAGCATACCTCCTCTTTTGTGAGATGGTTGCCGTAGTTCGCGCTGGACGGGTCAGAGACGTCAAGGAGTGTTGCTTCCAGTCCAGAGACGTTGCTGGATGTAAGGGCGAAACGCAGTTTCAAAGACTGAGATGCTGGGGCGGCGCCGAGATTAATAAAGCCATGGGGTGCACTGCTCCGGCTTTCGTGCACAAAACGAGGGCGGTTTACCGGAGAAGATGCGGCAGGAGAGAAAAGAAGGGCGCCATAGAAAAAGAGGGTAATACCAACCATGGTATCGTTTCGAGGAGAAAATGAATCGTAGCCCAGCTACAGTATGCTGAGCCTCGAACGCCGATAGACACCTTTATAGCAACAAATGTTGGCCAGTCATCCATTTGATTAGAGGATCGGCACCACAAGACGAGACGACCGTCGACGAGCGAGTGAACGGCTGTGAACGGGCATGGTTACCGGCTAGACGTTTAGGCCAGATCGTTCCACGGGAGCCTAGCGGGCTCTACCGTCGACGATTTTTCCGGCCTCCTAAATGAGAAAGAATCACGTATTGCGATGCACGGTGCAAGTCGTCCGTTCGAAGTCAGCTCAAGCCTCAGACAACTTAGACGCCTTGGACAATCATACAGAGTCGGAAAGACGGCGGCCAAGAGGACAGTTTTGGATACGTGACGGGGCAACGGTTGTTAGCGCTGCTCGACTCACTGCTGCGCATTGCAGCCAAGCGATACTTCCAGCAAGTTGATACGATCAGTGGATATTGCATGTCCATGCGGGCAGTTGTTTAGCTGTGTTATATTCCAAGGCCATTCAGCACTGCACGTGCAACTATACTGCATCTCCCACGCCCTTTGTCCATCAAGCCTCCTACATCCTTCCTTCAAAATGGCAAGCCGCCATTCTTCATCCATGGCTCCAACTCACTCCGCACACAGACCAAGCGCACGAGAAAAGTAGGCATCACCGGAAAGTATGGTACTGTGCGTCGTCCTCTGCCTCTAACTTTTTGCACCGTGTCCAACGAAACGTCCTCTGTAGCGTTACGGTGCCTCCCTGCGGAAGCAGGTCAAAAGGATGGAAATTTCCCAACACGCGCGCTACACCTGCACCTTCTGTGGCAAGGTGCGTCTTTTCGCTGCCGCCTCTGGTTCCACGATATTGAAATAATCGATTACCAGGACACAGTAAAGCGGACCGCCGTTGGCATCTGGAATTGCTCGTCGTGCCGGAAAGTCATTGCTGGAGGTGCCTGGACTGTCTCGACGACGTCTGCTGCGACTGTCCGCAGGTGCGTTTCGTATGGATGGTCTCTACATTTTTTTTCTGACAAGACTCTTTAGTACCGTTCGCCGGCTGCGTGACCTTACGGAGGCATAGATCCACTTTCTTCCCTTTGCTCTTTTGTATGTCCGTATGCCACATGAACCCGAAAACTACGAGCAGCAATGGACGGCATTTTCTTGAGTAGCCCGATGCACTTGCAATCGGCAAAGCAATATTCCACAGCGTCGGTACAAGCAAGAGGTACATCTATCCATTGACATCCACCGGCATCCCCGCGTCTTCCAGTTCAACATCGCCGTCCGCGTCAACATCTTCCCTTAGGAATCGGGGGTTGTCGACCTCGGCGAGGAGGTCATTCCGCTCAGCTTCTTCCTCTTCACCCATCTCAACGTGTGTCATTCGAATGACCTCCCACTTGTCGTCGTACTCGTCGTACGCCTAGAAGAGAAAAAGGCAAAGTATCAGTCATGAAATATATTTGAGGGACAAGACAGATTAAGATGCCTACATTCACGCGCTTCTTCTTCAACAGCATTTTCCGCTCGATATTTTTGTAGTACGCGCCTTTTGCGAGCGGTACCGGCGCATCGGCATCTGTTCCATCCTCAATCACGAGCAAAAATTCGTTCGGCACCTCCTGCTCGACCTTGACGGTCTCGTAGTCGCGTACAAAGCGGAATATCGTCTCCTACGCATACACTGTTGAAGCCTATGAGAAGTCGATCCGGGCCGGACGTACCTCTCGCTCGCTGGGCACCTTGTACGGCGCAAGAGCTCTTCTCATCTCCTTGAACTTGAACGCGGATTCATCGTCCTCAGTGAGGTAGTACGCCAGAAATGAGTCATGCTCTGTCTTCATCGGGCGTAGAATAGCACAGTCCAGCCGCGGATCGTCCGACTCGATGGGCGCTCCCCCGGCCTCTCCGAAAACCGGAACAGATCGTACTGGTTCGCCCAAATGTCCTTGTCGGGCAGGACCTCGTAGGACTCCACGGCGCGTACGTTCGGTTTGTTGGGATGCCGCAGGTCCTGAAGCGAGAAGTTGTCGTTGCACGCGGCGAAGGAGGCTTCGATGTCGCGCAGCTGCGCTTCGCGCGAGACGTCGATCGGGGCTGCGACGACGTGCTTCCTGTAATGTGTACCATTCAGACTGATTGGGCGAAATGGAGGATGGCAAAACGCACGGTTCGTGAGCGCCAGCGCGCTGGACGCCTTCCCTGCTGATGTACTCTGTTTTCCGGAGCCATGAGACGTGCGTAGGCAGGGGCGTCGACGAGCCAGACGCTGATCCGCCATTGAGGAACGCAGTTCCGACAGCGGGGGGCGCGAGCTCCGCGAGCAACGCAGCGTCCTCGGGGTCTAATACAGGCAGATCGTACGGGTCCGGGTTCAACTCTTTCGCGCAAGTCAGGGAAGCTGCTTTGGACATCGCGACGGACCGCGAACTCACCCGCGTCTAGGGCCTCCCAGCGGGCCCTGCTATCCCCCGAGCTGTTATCGTCCTTGTCGAACCATAGAGACTCCCACCGCCCCAAATCAAGCGGCATGCCGCATTCCGCGTCGACGATCATCGGCAACGGAAGGTCGTTCGCGAGCGCATTCAAAAACTCGGGGCGCGCGTAGCGCATTGGATTCGTTGGGATGTCGAGCAGTTTCGGCGGACATGGCGGGGCAGGGAGCGGGTTGGAATATCGTACGCGGACAAGTAGATCGAGCTTGCTGCTGTGGGGATGTGAGATGGGAAATGTAACGGCGAGGGGGGCGAGACCGACTTTTTCTTGGAACTCATCGACGTAAAAGGCAAGAGTGGAAATAAGCACAAATTCAAGCTCTGAGCTTCCGACGCTGCTCAGGAAGCCCGGGAAAAGTCACAAAAATGCAGAGTACGCCTTACAAGATCGCTCGCAAGATACCAAGAAGAAAAATCACAAAAATCACAGCACGACAGGATATTACCAAATCCGGCGGCCCAACGCCCGCTTCCCAAAAAGGCAATTTTAGCAAAGGCTGTTCCGCATCATTACATTTCAATACACATTGAAGCCGGGAGGATAGTGTGCGCCTCCGAGTGACCAGGCTCCAGATACGCAGAACACATACAGCTAGCGCTACATTGAGTCGCAGTCTACCCCCCTCGCCCCGCGCGCCCTCTCACCCTGGCGCGGGCTCTGTCGTACAAAGAACAGCTCCTTCTAGTCCTCGAGGAAGAAGTAGTTGCCGGAAGCTGACGAGACGAAAGTAAGCCAATGGAGCGTTCCGAAAGAGAAGGATTTCAACGCACCCTTCTGCTCGCGGTCCTTGACACTGTTCATTTTATTCACCCGCGGACGGAAGTTGGTGGGATCGCGCCGGAAGGTGATCTCGAGAGATGCCAAGAATCGGTTCATCCCGGAAAGCAGCGTCTGCGGGCTGTCGAGTTGGTCAGTATGGGACTGTTTGCGGTTCGAGACAGGACGAACGGGTGGCAGTAGCGGCGATAGCTGGCTGGCCCTCGAAGACGATAACGCGGTCCGCCAGGTAAGTAGCCATGATGAAGTCGTGCTCGATGACGAACGCAGTCTTCTTGGCGTGTAGAATAAACCTGGCCCGCGGTTCAATCGATGAAATTAAGCGCAGAAGGACTGAGCCACACCGTTTGATAACTTTACTGGCGATGATACGTTGCTCGGAATCGAGGAAACTGCTGGGCTCGTCGATCAGATATACTGATACATTAGGTTTGCCTGCAGGTGACTATTAGCAACCAACTCCTGCCACCGCAAGAAGGACATACCTAATGCAAGCACAATGGCGACACGCTGCAGCTCTCCTCCAGACAGAGTTTTGACCTCTTGGTCCATGATATTCTCCAGATTCATGGGCTTGAGCACGTCTGTTTGGAACTGAGGGTGCATAAAGGCCGTCTTGATTTGTTTGATCAACAGCATGCGCACGGTCCCGGAGAATTTGGGCGCGATGGTCTGTGGCTTCAAAGACACGGAGAGAGTCTGCTTGTCCGCCTCTTCGTCTGGCGTATCGCCGGCGAGAAGCTTGACGAATGTCGTCTTCCCCGTTCCGTTCTCACCCAACATGACGATGATCTCAGAATCAGTGAAAGAGCCCGCTTCGACGGTGAGTTTGAAGCTTCCAAGCGTCTTTGTCATGGAAGGATAAGAGTAGTGCCGAGTCTTGTCCACGATGATCTCCTCTGCGGTTTCCACCATCTTGAAGGACAAGGATTCCTCGCGGAATCGCAAATTCTCCGTGGGAATAAAACCGTCGAGGAAGATGTTAATGCCTGGATTCAAACACTTAACGCTGGGTTTTTGAATATGGGATGGAAGGGCACCTTCTCGGACAGAGTAGGGCATGGTCACCACACCATACATGGATGGTTTGCCATAAAGACAGCAGATGAAGTCGGAAAGGTAGTCGAGGACGGAAAGATCGTGCTCCACGGCGACGACGTAACAATCCGGAGTCAAAAGCGAGCGGATGACCTCTGCTGCCCGTAACCGCTGCTTGACGTCCAAGTAACTTGACGGTTCGTCGAACATGTATCTAATGAATCAAAGTTCTAGAGGAACCTTTCTCGGAAAGATGAAAAGACGCACACGTCAGCTTTCTGCACACAAGACATCGCGATAGCAAATCGTTGCAGCTCTCCACCAGACAGCTGGGTAATATCCCGGTCCAGGACCTTGTTCAATTCCAGCACATCACACATCTGCTGCTTGTTGTCGAGCTCAAGCTTAGTATCGAGCATCTCGGACACGGAAAGTTTGCCCTTGACTGCGCGGGGGATGTGGTCGACGTATTGCGGCTTGATCAGTGCCTTCAAGTTATCCTCGAGAACTTTGGTAAAGTAGTTCTGCAGCTCAGAACCACGGAAATATTTGAGGATGTCTTGCCAGTCGGGAGGATCCTGCACATCCAATTGTGAGCTACTCAGCCCAGAGCAGGGCGACACATGAGACGCACGTCATAGCGACCAAGATTTGGCTTGAGCTTTCCAGCCAAGATTTTGAGGGCCGTACTCTTGCCGATACCGTTTGTACCAACGAGTCCCAAAACCTGCCCAGGTCGTGGTGTGGGCAGTCGATGGAGTTTGAAAGCATTTGCGGTATAACGGTGCGTAACTTGGGACTCTAAATTTGTTGGTAGATTGATAATTGCGATAGCCTCAAAGGGGCACCTACACGAACGCGTCAGGAAGGGCCGATCGAGAAAATTACGGGCTGCTCCACTTTTTAACGCAGATACCACAACCGATACAAAGAAATTCGGAGATGAAGGCGATTTTGTCAGTCGGTTTGACTTCTATGCAAAGTTTTCCTGCCAGAGATTATAAGAAGTGCCCTCGGTGTGAGCCCGGATGCTGCTCACCCATTTTGACAACAGGACATGACTGCCAGGTAAAAATTCTTACCAGCCAATAAAAACGAGGATATTAGAACACACTTTTTTGCACTCTTGTGCACATCGCTTGGGCTTGCATCGGTTCGAGTCGACGATGGCGATACGAGTTATTTTGTCGGCCATGGCGAGACGAAAGCAAGTTAGAAAGCGTCACAGTCAGAAGGCACCGGTCGCGAAAACAACAGCCTTCAACAACTGACATACTCCGCTTTGTCTTTATGACGCCCATGTCGCGCTCATTCTGCGTCTCAGATGTTTGCTGCCATCATCCGTACCCGCAGTGTACTTAGATGCTTCAAGATTATTCTCCTCAGTTTCTCAAGAATTTGCAGTCGTTGAACCCGTCTGAGGCAAAAACTTTACTGGATAGCGAGCCCATCAGATTCGGAATCCTCAGTGCAGCTGCCATCGCCCGGACGGCATACTCAGGCAAAGAGCCACCCTGGGGTTGTCGCCGACGTTGTCGCTAGGCGTAGCATTCGTTGTGCTGCTGAGTTTGCGAAAAAGCATGGCATCGAGAAGGTATTCAGAGGCCAAATGGCTACTAAGGCGCGTCACAGTTGCGCAGCCTCGATCCTACCTCTGACCTCGTTACAGACTGTTACAGACTTGATGGTTTGTCCAGAAATTGGCGCCATATACAACCAGGTTGATTGGGATTAGACTTCAAAAGACTTGTAAGTTGTATTCGACCGTCTCAACAGCTTCCAAACGGACTTCGTTACGAATGGACCATAAAAGCGCTTTTCGCTGGCAAGCATGTACTTTTCGAGAAGCCATCTTCAAATACCGCAGAGGAATGCCGTCAAATGTTTGAGCTAGCAGAGAAGGGTCTTGCTTTACTCGAAGCCTTGAAATACCGGTACATGCTTTATCGTCCACAAGATTGCAGCTCTTTATGCGCTGTGCACCGGGTGAAAGCCATCCTGGAGAGCGCAGAGCTCGAATGTGTCAAGGGCACAATCGTCCAGCTTGCCGCAGCTTGAGGCGTTTGTGTACAATATCAGAGGCCGTATTCCTCGTACATGGATAACTACGGAGAATTCAATCAAGGATATTGGGGCTGTCGAGAGCGTGTATACGAAGGTGATGCCGGGTTTTATTCATTCTGGACAAGTATATCATCCATATCATGCGCAGGATGGGCTGGAAAACTGTCCAAAATGCTATTACATCCTCCTTTGGACTGGGCTACCTCACGTTCCCTGCTATAGTGATCAAGTGAATTTTTCTCAATCGTAGCAAGGCACCTATCTTCTGCTACGAACCCGTTAATCTTGCTCTCATGTTTCAAGCCTTTCCCATCTGCGTCGCCGCCATAATTCTTCCAAGCCAATTTGCGTCGATGAAAACAGAAGTGCCTTGCCGATAGACGGCCGTTTGGCGACGTAGCCCAATCCGGGCGCTGTCGCTGCGTGCAGCAAGCAGTAATGACCTCGCTGCTGAGTATTTTGAGAAACATGGCTTTTAACAGTCACGATCGTTCAGATTTTGGCCGCCGGAGGAGGTGTGCACTGCTGAGAGTACAATCAGGGAGTCAGGGTCGAGTGGGGATTCATAAGTACTTGGTATGCGATGTATCTAGATGAGTCGGGTATATTCTCCGGCGCTTCATACTGTCTGATCTACTACTTCTTCTCAAACACCTTGGCGTCCGCATCGCCGCCATACCTCTTCGGCAGCTGATCTGCAGCGATGAGAGGCAGGAGTGCCTTGCCGATGGATTTGGGGTCGCTGCCAACGACGGCCATCTTGGCGAAGGTGGCGCTTGGGATGATGGTCTTGAAGAACCAGAATAGCCAGGTCATGAAGCCTGGGACGTTGACGAAGAATTTCTTGTACTGCATCGCTGTCAGTTGGCTAGCTAACACTATTCGTAGATGCAGACGCACGAGCAGCTCAGGGTAGTGGCTGGAGAAGATGCCGCTAGCTTGGGACGCGGCACTCTTGGACGCAGGGGTGCGGCTCGACATGCTCACACCTGCGTAATCTGTTTCTTACAAGTTAATCTCTGCACATGAGAAGAATACATGAACCTGCCATGGACTTGGATTGCCTGGTCGACGGTAGTAAAGTCGAGCAATTCGAGAGATTTCTCCATGAACGCGACGCGCCAGCGGAGGAAGCGGTCGACGTCACCGAACACGGCTTCAAGATCTTGATTCCCGCCATATACGTTGTACCTTAGTGTGGGACCGTGTGAGGAGTCGGAAGGCTGGATACAAAAGAAGAAAGACATACACTACGGGACGGCCTTGCTTGTCACGGCCGTAGATGTGTCCAAGTTGGCCAAAGACGTCCTCGGGAATTGTTCCTTCATAGCAGCCTCGACGTTGAATTCGTTGCGCCAACGAAGGGTTGCGACGAACATCTCGGTCGCGGCGGTGACGTTGAGACTCCTGAGATCTGATTTAACAAATTTTTTACTACCATGGTTCATTTAGCTTCTACCTGGCGCGCAGGAATTTCATGAGCACGACGCTAACACGGGCATCGTCGGCGAGGTTGGTGGGGTCTATCTTGACTCCCCAAAGAGTGATAGGGGTAGTCTTTGCGTCAGGCTTGTCGTCATACGCCTTGGAAAAGGCTTCGGGGAGTGCTTTCTAAACTTTCATTCAGTGCATGGTCCGCAAGAAACTTGATATATGGTACCCGGAATTCGGTCAACGCTTTCCATTCGTAGCCCGTAAATTGTTCAGTTAGGGCGTTCTGGGGCTCCGGTTTCTCGGCTTCGGTAGACGTAGGCACCGCAGAAGGAGCAGGGGCAGTAGGCGTAGCGCCGGGCTGCGGCGGCGCAGCCGTTTCTGAAGATGTTGTCGTGGGCATTTCCCCGGTGGCAGATTCTTCTGCTACAACAGCGATGGATGTCGGTGAAAGAACAGGCTCCGCAGCAGAGGTGGCAGCCACAGGCGTTTCCGACATGCTGAAAGCTCGAGTTGGAGGTTATCAGATAAAGACCCTGGGAAAGAATCCAAAGGTTCCGATCCGGCAGAGCTCGGCAGCAAATGCCCAGTGAGTTGGGGACAGGGAGTAGTTTGTGATGACTTGTTTCCTCGTCTCCTAAAAAATCCAGTAATGTCAGTGTTCCCGTATAGAAAGCTGTTGTTCCCGTCTTCTTCTACGACCCTCGGCATCTCTGGTCCACATATACAGCTCTTTGACTCACGGTTAGGGTCCCGATATACAAGGCTCGTCGCTTCTCATAACCAGCAGAACAGGCACCCTCATTGCAACCACGGCAGACCGCGATGGCGCGGAAAAGGACGCGCTTCTCAAGTCCGGGTCCATATCACTCGCCGCGGTGGATAAATCTGGAACGCATCTTGTCACGACGGGCGACGACAAGCAGCTCAAGCTCTGGCGAATAGATGGGCTCAAATTGCTGAACGAACGGTTCCGTCTTTTCAGGTGCACTGCGGCGTCCGCTGGGGACTCATATGATGCTCAGCGAACTTCCCAAGAAACCTACGGATTTGCTGTTCTCCCAGGACGGTCAAACCATCCTTGCGTCTGATAAATTCGGGGATGTTTTCAGGCATGTGTGCTGACCACGTATGCGACCCAGAACGTCTGACTATGGATGTAGCTATGAGCTCACTCCTGTGGCACAAACCGTCGAGCAGAAAAAGGCCCTAGCGTCGCACGACAACCCCTCGGGCGGGAAGCTTATCCTGGGCCACACATCATTCTTGACCACGTTCCTTCTCACCTTCGACGAGAGATACATCATTACGGCCGACAGAGATGAACATATACGCGTCAGCTGGTACCCGCAGGGCTATTCAATCGAAACTTACTGCTTGGGCCACGAAAAGTAATATTCGATCCCCGACGAAGCGTTGGCTAACATGATGATCTGCGTCAGATTTGTCTCTGCGATCCATCTTTCCAGATTTTCGCTCACGGAACTCATTTCCGGGGTGGCGACCCGATGCTCAAGGTCTGGGACTGGATCAGCGGCAAACTGAAGCGCAATATTCCCATCCTTGACGCTGTGGAGCCGTTCATCAAGGTGAAACCCGCTGGGAGAATACCGCGTCGATTTGAGGATAACGGGGAGGAGTCTATCGAGGGGTCCAAGAAGATAACGAGACAAGCGAAGGCGCGGGCGAAGCAAAAGACCGATGCGGAAAGTGAGGCCTCTACATCTGCTGCACCTGAAAATGGGGAGTCGGATGACCAACCAGTGGACGCGGTCGATACTGTGCTCGCTATACATCGTATCGAATCGTTGAAGGCGGATATGGATGACGTGCCGTATCTCATCTTCAGTGCCGTTGGGTGGGTGCTTTGCTAGCTGACAAAACAAAGCAAACAACTAATATGCACTCAGCGCCACCGCTATCTTTTCGTACCCTTTCTCTGACTCGGAAGATGAACCGCCGGCTATCCAGCCGTTCGACTTTGGAAAGCCTGTGATCGATTTCAACCTTGCAGCCGATGGGCTCATTTGGGTCTGTCTCGACGGGCAATGGTCAGAGTCGGGCGTCTCCACCACGGATGCGGAAGGCGCACCAACCATGGTCCGAGTTGTACGGCTCTCAGCAGGCGAGGTAGGTTTCTACTCTACCCAGATACACGCCATTAAGACCTGACCGCATCTAGCTTGTCGAAGTCTCAGACGCGTCGACCGCCCCGCTTCTCTCGGCGCTGAATTCTAAATGCCTATCACCAGGTAATATCCCGCATGCACTTGGGCACGCACGAGATAACTGAATGCCCTGTAGCCACTCCTGCAGAGCTAAAAGCACTGGATGTGTACCTCCCTTTGACAGCGCTGCCTAAGAACAGTGACGCAGAGCACGACCCAATGGACCGCGAGCCGATGCTCCAGACTGCAGACGCGGACGAGGGAGGGCTCTCAGTAGGAAGGAACTTGGAAGGCTAAAGAGCAAGAAGGCGGTGGCGAAGGCGCAGCAGAAGCGCGGAGTGGGGGGCGAGGAGGAGGAGGTGGAAAGGAGTACGAAAAAGATCAGGTCGGAGGTTGAATGAGAGGGCATTGATGCACCGATCGTTAAGCGTGAGTGTATCCAGCCGCGAGGGTAGTTCTCAACGATGGCGAGACTGAGTATCCTTAGCAGACATCTTATACCACAGTACGGGCACCTGCAGCTATCATTACGGCTAGGTTAGGACAGCGCGGCAACTTGAAGTAATTCTAGGCAATCCTTTCTTTGTAATACTGCGACGTGGGCAGAGTAGGAACTTGCTGACTCGAGTCAGCAATCAGAATCTCGGTCCGCTCCGTGCGTAGCGGGTCGTAGAGAATAGACCGCGTTGATTAGCGAGACTCCTCAGAAGATTACTGAGAGGTTTCAAGGGAATGCACCCGATCCAGATTAGATTATCAGTTACGCATTACTCATTCTCCATTGCGTGAACGCCCGCGAGCCTCGGACATGAAAAAAGTGAATCGATGCTTGATCGACCTCGATCGACGCGGTGGCCCAAAAACCAGATGTGGCATGCATTATATGAGCCTTGTAAGGTGCTGGGCTTCACACGGCGGATAATCAGCTGTCACTTGCACCTTGAGGTGCAACTGAAGTGTGAACTGCCGTGAAAATGTCCTCAACTGTCATTTGGGAATTGTGTCACACCGCCTCCTTTGTTCTCTTCACTGAGCCACCGCATCGGCTTGCTCAAGTGCCACGAGGCGGGTGACGGTGGCTCATCGAGAGCTGTTGATCTCAGATCCAGATGTGATTTTAGTTAAAATTTCAATGAGTACAAATCTAAGTACACACTCAAATGGTACCCAGCTAAGGTCCAGTTGTGTGGATCAGCCACGGCCAGCTGAAATGGGCGGCTTGATATCTGATGGGGATTTGATGGATTCCAGCTGGCTGTCTTCGGGGAGGCTCAGCCTGGAGACCACATGTATATAAGATGAATACTATGTGAATATTTCTTGTAAAATCCAGGTACTTCGGCAGCAGGAATGTATACAGGGCGCAGATACGGGTCCATCTGATCTGTGCCGTTTCGGCCTCGCGCCGCACCTGATCCATTGGCACAGCCACATGATGACGGTAACACAACGGTCACTGAGAACTGCTACTCAAGGAGAAAAATGTCATGGGCACAGCCACATGATGTGTCACCATCTCGGGATTCTCCTCCTCTGCGGAGACGGTCATGTGTTTGGCTGGGTTTGTGCCGAATTTTTTGTGTGAATCCCATATTCTTCTCAGCTGATTTCCAGCTGGGTTTCAAGTGACTGGGCGTGTACTTGATGGCATCGTGAGTGAGTATAGTGTGCCGGCTGCCCGGCGGGCAACGGCACACCTGGCTGCAGCTTTGTTTGTGTACTATTCTGCATGACCGGCCGGGCTTTGTTTTGTGTTTTTTCACCAATGGTCCTACTGGCTTTCTATAGTAATTCACACAATTTGTGCGAACTCGAGATCTAATCAAGTTGCCTCTACCAATCATGATTTATCCAAAATCTCACTCAATCTTTGTTCCGAGCCACCTGCTGAACATGAGGCTGCCTCATGGCACCGGAGCAGGCTGAAGGGCAGGCTCGGCTAAGAGAACAAAGCAGTGAGTGTGACAGAATCTCAAATGACAGTTCAGCAATGGAACAAACCTCAGTTGCACCTCACGGCGCAAATGACAGTTGATTATCCGCCGTGTCATTTACCACAAGTTTTGACCCTTTGGATGGCGTTAATAAAATAAAGTTCAAACCTGGCGTGATGAGGGTCGTATTATCTGCGACCGGGTACCGGGCCACCTTAAAGGTTTTCCGTTGCTCAAGGACCATGTATTGAGCTATTAGGTGTTGTGGCGCGTCTGACTGTAGCCTAGCATCGTACGAGTGAAGTGTAGGCAGCGGCACTGGATTTGATAACAGATTGACGGCTCGGCAAATATTTTGCCGCGGCAGGTCCGAAAACTGTCAAAACGGGGTAGCGGGCCGGGCGTGGGAACATCTTGATCGACCGCGCTTCCTTGCAATTCCACGTTTGCTCTGCTTTCCTCACACCATCGCAAACACTATGAACTGGTTCAAGAGATACAAGAGGCCTCTAGGACATCCAGAACTCCTTGTTACTTGCCTTCTGGGCCTTATTAATGAACAATTTACACCCGACCATAATAGATCTCGGCAGCACACTAGGCCCCGATGGTTGTCGGACCCAATGCGATACCACGCTTCCCGAGAGTCTTTATAAGTATTTTGTGGATGAGAAAGAGTCATATTGAAGAGGGAATAAGCATGGAGGGATAGGAAAATGGATATGGATTATGGTGTGCAATGGGGTGAAAATTGCTACTTGAGAATGTATACCTGTACACGGTCAAAATGAGGAGCACATCCAAGATTAGTTGGGATCAGCGTCGAAGAGGTCATATAAACGTACGTGAGCCACCAGTTCCGCCACCAGGGTAGTCCATCTCCCAAAAAAAATCCAAAGTGTCGGAGTCGTGCAAAACAGCCATTCAGCGCAGTGGCCTGCAATGAGGGAACAATAAAATGGCTAAATTCATTTCAATACCACTCAGAGAATGCACTAACCATGTTAAAAGCCCATGGTGAATTTCGGAGCCCTAGCCCCGCCATGGGATCCGATATGCTGATGACGAGCTTGCAGGTTCCCACATGAATTTTGGCATCTTAGCCCTGATCATTGGCGCGATAGCATTGAGCAGATGAGAGCCAGCTGGCTAAGCAAAGTGCTGAGGGGGAGCCAGGCATCGTACGAGCAGACCGAGGGCCAGACCTCGTGGAAAGAAGCAGAGATGATGGAGAATGAGGCGAATCATCGCAAGCGATGCCATGGCCAAAATAAGAAATCACGGGTCCGGCATAGTCCTGTTGTAACCTAGGGTACGAAGCGCGGAAGTTCAGGCTTCGATTTTCGGCGTGACCCAGTGATCGTGAGTTCGAACACGGGAGCTGACACTTTCTAATGCTTTTTTTTTGGAGGAGCGTTGAATGGTGATTAATAGCAAGAGAGAGTTGGGCGCTCTGCCACTCTGACCCCGTCCCTTCGACACTCACCCGCTAATTTGAGGCCTTCAAGGACTCGGTTAAAAACCAGCGCCAGCCGGTAAGTGCACTGATCCTCGCGAGGTAATGCGTCTGCCGCATCCGTGACTTCAGCACGGTATGTGGGGTTTCAGCACTTTCACAGACACAGGCAGACGGGTAACAGAGCCGTTGTGGCAACCGAGTCGCCGTGACGTCAACCGTTTGTTACCCCGCCTAGTTTGGGCAATGGGCCATGCCCGAGGCACAGATCGTTCGTCTTTAAGAGTTTTTTCTCCAGGTGCTTCTAACTAACCATTTTTTCAGAGCTTTTTTTACCGTATTTTGGGACGTTCGTCATGGCGCAGTCAATCGCCAATCTATTGTTTATCGGTTTTAACCACCAGGTTCTTATCTTTGCTAGTGGGGCAGAGCCAGTCTGCTGGATGATCAACACGTTCATTCCGAATCCGCCACTGTATGAGGTGCGCATATTGCGTGATTAGTATTTTCTGTGGGTGCAATGTTCCAGGGTCCCCGTGTTAGCGGTATACCTATCATTTCTACATCACGTTCGTTAATCCATTTAATCATCCCATCATTCCTTCAACTACATAGTTTACGACACTCGCTTAGAGCCTCAGTTCTCTTCTTGATAACTGAGGCGTACGTCGATTCTTTCATTTGCTTATTTTAGCCACATTCTAATTATTCCATAGTCGTCTCGCTAACAGGTACATAGTAATACAACAGAGTTCTCTTCTTGATAACTGAGGCTCGTCTCGCTAACAGGTTATGGGCACCCGGACGGATATGACCACAGACGTAACGATGACCAGCAAAGTCTCGACTGTCCCGAAACTCCTCGAGGGCGGTACGAACTGGGTCTCGTACAAGGAGCGCATGCTAGCGCATCTGATAGGTCAACCGGGCTTCCGGAAACACCTCATGGGTCGGGCCAAAGAGCCCCAAGCACCCAAGGCACCTGCCGAAAATGCGACGACGGCCGAACAGGAGAAGTACGAGACGGAGGTCGAGAGCTACGAGGACCAAATGGATGAGTGGATGCAGAAGCAGGCCGCTATCACCAATGTCCTCATCGCGTCGTGGCCGGAAGAGATCCACCAGCGACTCATCGGCGTCCGACCCGTCTCCGCACTCTGGGACACCTGTGTCAGCGTCACGAAAACCAAGGCGTGCTCGTAAAGACCGACTTGCTCCTCGAGCTCACGGAAACGCGCTGCACGAGCGAGGATCCTGCGGACGCGCTGAAAACCATCGAGCGGCTCATCAAGAAGCGCAACGAGTATCTCCAGGCGGGCGGATCACTCACCGACGACATCTACGCTGCCATCCTCACGAAGGCCATGCCGAAGAAACAACGTCCCGTCATTCAGACGGCGATTACGACGGCAACGGCAGCGGGCCTGGAACTCGACTTCGCACTCGTACACCGCACGCTCGAACAGTCCATCAAGTTCGACATGGCGGACGAACGGCGTGAGCGCGAAGAAGCCGTCGCGATGCGGCCGCGCCTACCAAAAGCAGCCGCAGCAGACAGCAAAACAGAAGTGCTTGCTGGGCTCAGCAACACACATTGGACAAATGCTGGCGTGCTGGCGGCGGCGCGCGGGTCAAGGAATGAAGAAGAAGGGTGGAAAGAAAGGCAAGGCGGCTGCAGCGCAGGACAGCCGACGCCACGTCCACGCAGCCAGTCCACGCCCGCCGCCGAGGACCATGCCTACGTGGCCCGCACCATCCACCAGCTTCGCTCTCCGTGCTACTTCCGGACAGAGCATCCGTCTCCTCGATACCGGAGCCTCCGAGCATTACGACGGCGAACTCAAGAACTTCGTCGAGATCGTGCCGTGCAAACCTTTTCGAAATCCAGACGGCGTCGGGAGTCGAGTATGCGACGCAAAAGGGTACGGTCAGATTCCAGTGCACCAGGAGAACGTCGTGAAGACCTTTAGCTTCTCGGACACGTACTACCTCCCGTCGTGCCAAACCCCACTCATCTCCTCTCACGTCTGCGGAAGAAGGGGCTCGTATTCACCAACGAGCACAACGGATTCGGACGCTTACGGACGAGAAATCCGGACGCGTCATCCTCCGTGTTGCCGAGCGCGACGGCGTCTACCCCCTCATGACGTGGAAGCCGCCGACGGGAACCGCCGCAGCGCTGCACATGCCGCGCGCCAAACCGCTCACCCGCACCGAGGCCCACGAACGTCTCGGGCACCTCGCGCACAGCACCATCGAGCTGCTCGTGCGAAACGGCTCCGCGCTCGACTTCGACGTCGACCTGACCACCCCATCACTCAATGTGAGCCGTGCATCCAGGCCAAGATGAAGAACGCGCCGATCGCGAAGGAGCGAAAGGACCCGCGTTCCGAAGCACCCGGCGATTTCGTTTCCGGGGACCTGTGGGGGCCAGCGTCAGTTGCCGCAATCGGGGTTATAAGTACTATGGCTCCCTACTCGACGACGACAGCGACATCGTGAGCATCCGCCTCCAAAAGACAAAGGAGGAGGAGGAGACCTTGGCCCACTACCAGAAGTTCGAGGCCGAGCTGCAGACGCAGCATAACGTCGTCATCAAGGTCTTCGGGAGCGACCGCGGACGCGAGTACACGGGCGGTAAAACCGACAAACACCTAGCGTCAAAGGGCACGAAGCGGCAATTGACCGCGCACGACACCCCGCAGCTCAACGGCAAAGCAGAGCGCCTAAACGGCACGCTCGCGGGCCATATGCGTGCGATGCTCATCGCGAGCGGGCTACCCAAGAAATTCTGGGCCTCGCCATCTTGTACGCCGCGTGGCTGGGAACCGCACCCCCACGAAGAAAGACTGCCCCCAAATCGCCGTACGAGCGCCTGACGGGCAAGAAACCCGACCTGCTGACGAGCAGCATTCGCCATCGGTGCAAGGTCTGGGTGAGGGTGGATAACCCCAAGACCGACGCCCGCGGTGTCGAAGCGGTGTGGTCGGACCGAGTGTTGAGACCCCGACGGACACAAGGTGTTCTGCCGAAGAAGAACACGGTCACCGTCGAACGGAACGTTCGTTTCGAAGACGGCACGGTTTTCGGCCGAGGGAACACGTTGGCTCAAGTCGAGACCGCCGCGGAGCCTAAGACGGCCGCTGGTCAGCAGAACCCGCAACAGGGGGGGCACGCACCTCGGCACCCCCAGCACACCCAATCCACCTGTACCACCTCCCGTCACGGAAACGACGCCAGGTTCCCACCGAAACCGGCCCCCCGACAACCTGACTTTCACGGCTGACGACGTCGCAAACGACGACGTGGACGCGGCTGTGGTTGAGGACGGGGTAGACGACGAGGGAGCAGCTCGGACGTCGTGTCCGCAAGCCCTCCGCGTATGTCCGTCAGTTGCAAGACGGACAGGGCGTAAGTGCGTAATGGCGGTCGGCGCAATTCGTGCGAGGACTGCAAGTCCGCCGCGCCACCCGTTGATCCCATCGCGAAGCCGGGGAGCGCGTACGCCCGTCGATTATCCCGCGTTCGGTACGCCAGCAGGCGGAGCGAGGGATGTGGGGAGAGTGGAAGCAGGCGATGGAGAAAAGAGATCAAATCTCTGACAGATCACGGGACTTTTACCGTCGTTCCGCGCTCCGAGGCTACCTCACCAGTAATCCCTCTCAAATGGGTCTTTGACAACAAAACAGACGGCAACGTGACATTACGGAGCGCAAGGCACGTGTCGTCCGGGGCGATCTTCAAGACGCGTTCGGCGCGTTTGGGAAACCTTCACCCCGGTACTCAAGCCTACCTCCCGCAACATCATCCTCGCCGTGCCCGCGCACAACAACTGGGAAGTTCGCCAGTGCGACTTCCGAGGAGCCTACCTTAACGGTGTTCTAGCCGAAACCCGTCTACGTCGAGCAAGCCGAAGGTTTCGACTCGCCGAGACTCCACGCGCCACCCACATCTGGAAACTACTCAAGGCGCTGTACGGACTCAAGGAGCAGGGCGCATCTGGTACGATACTTTGTGCGCACTCCTCTTCCGTCTAGGTTTCACACGGAGCGCCTTCGATTTCGGCGTCTTCTTCC
>QVIE01000327.1:0-10751 GCA_013387415.1 Panellus pusillus | reverse complement strand
CGCGCTCGAGGCTACCTCACCAGTAATCCCTCTCAAATGGGTCTTTGACAACAAAACAGACGGCAACGGTGACATTACGGAGCGCAAGGCACGTGTCGTCGTCCGGGGCGATCTTCAAGACGCGTTCGGCGCGTTTGGGGAAACCTTCACCCGGTACTCAAGCCTACCTCCCGCAACATCATCCTCGCCGTGGCCGCGCACAACAACTGGGAAGTTCGCCAGTGCGACTTCCGAGGAGCCTACCTTAACGGTGTTCTAGCCGAACCCGTCTACGTCGAGCAAGCCGAAGGTTTCGACTCGCCCGAGACTCCACGCGCCACCCACATCTGGAAACTACTCAAGGCGCTGTACGGACTCAAGGAGGCAGGGCGCATCTGGTACGATACTTTGTGCGCACTCCTCTTCCGTCTAGGTTTCACACGGAGCGCCTTCGATTTCGGCGTCTTCTTCCTCATCACAGAGGCCGTGCGGACTTACTTTGGGATTCATGTCGACGACAGCATTATTGCTGGAACAACCTCGACACTATCCTTCACCTCGAGCAAGAGCTCGACAAAGTCTATTCCCTCAAGATACTCGGCAACGCCTCCCACTATCTCGGTATCACCATCGAGCGGGATCGCGCTGCCGGTACCATTTCCCTCGGGCAGGCATCGTACATCAACGATGTCGTCGCCCTCGCCGG
This sequence comes from Panellus pusillus, assembly GCA_013387415.1. Taxonomy (NCBI): domain Eukaryota; kingdom Fungi; phylum Basidiomycota; class Agaricomycetes; order Agaricales; family Mycenaceae; genus Panellus; species Panellus pusillus. The sequence continues at coordinate 10,066 of QVIE01000327.1, read as the reverse complement.
TCTGGAAGACGCGAAGCCGGCGCCTTCACCTCTCGTTCCGGGCGCTCGCCTTAGCCGCGAGTATTGTCCCAAGACGGAGGAGGAGATTGCGGACATGCGCAACGTCCCGTACCGCGCCGTAATCGGGTCCCTCATTTGGATCGCGAATAACACGCGCGCGGACATTGCGGAGGCGACGAGCGTGCTCTCGCAGTTCCTCGCCAATCCGGGCCGTGTTCACTGGGAGGCAGCCAAACGTGTCGTCCGTTACCTGAAAGGTACGCGCGATAGACGGCTGACTTTCGGGCGGACGACAGATCGTCTTACCGGGTACTCGGACTCCAGCTGGGGTTCCGAGGTTCTCGACTGGCGTTCCATGTCGGCTATGTCTTCACCCTCTATGGGGGAGCCATCTGCTGGGCCGCGAAGAAGCAAACTTCGGTCGCGCTATCTACAGCCGAGGCCGAGTACATCGCTCTCTCGCGTGCGACGAAGGAGGCGATGTGGATTCGCACTTTCATCCAGGACGTCTTCAAGACGACTCTGGGCCGATTCCGATGCGCGTCGACAACCAGTCGGCAATTGCGATGGCGAAGAACGATTCGTTCCACTCGCGTACCAAGCACATCGCGCTGCCGTACCACTTCGTTCGCCTCGCCGTCGCCTCGAACATCGTCTCTCTCGTCTGGATCCCTTCCGAGGACAACATCGCCGACATTTTCACCAAGGCGCTGGACGCAGTCAAGACTTTGCGTTTCACCGAAGGTCTCGGACTAATGGTCTGAGGGGAGTGTTAGCGGTATACCTATCATTTCTACATCACGTTCGTTAATCCATTTAATCATCCCATCATTCCTTCAACTACATAGTTTACGACACTCGCTTAGAGCCTCAGTTCTCTTCTTGATAACTGAGGCGTACGTCGATTCTTTCATTTGCTTATTTTAGCCACATTCTAATTATTCCATAGTCGTCTCGCTAACAGGTACATAGTAATACAACAGAGTTCTCTTCTTGATAACTGAGGCTCGTCTCGCTAACACCCCGCATTCAGTATTCCTCCGGCCATGATTTGGCCTATCGCAGGGCGCAGGTCGTTTCCTGTCTTTAGTCTCCACACCTCTGAGGCTAGGTCCCATATCTCTTTCTGTCCAGGCTCTGCACATTGCGTGAGTAGGTGATCCATGGACCCCTGTGTACCGCATCGTATGCATTTGCCTCGTTGTTGACAATTCGGTATGTTATCCCAATACTTTCCGACTTTGTATCCATTGTGAACTAACATCCACATGAAGAAGTATATGCTCCTTATCGAAGGTGGACCACCAAATCTTCTGGGCGGGCGGGTGATTACCTACGGGGTCTGCGGCGGCCTTTTTTTGCGAGGGCCATATTTGTGGTCGTGGCTCGTCTATTCAGTAATTCACGGTAGGACGCTTTCGACATCTTTATTTTACATCTGATTTTATAGGCTTTTGCCTGGGTCATAGCCTACAGTTTGGCTCCTGGGATAATCAACGCTCGGACCGCTTCCGACTTCGTCATCTATCACATCTTCAACAGGTTTGTGGCTACCCTGACTAGCTAGAGCATCGGCCGCCTCGTTTCCGGCGTCGCCTGCATGTCCCTTGACCCAAATAAAACTGGTGGGCACCTTACGTTCTCGGATCTTAGCTGTTGTGCTGAGCTCGAGAAGATCACCATTTTCAACGGTATGGAAGCCCTCCGAGCTCGTCTAAGACGTCTTGCCACCGTCGCAGGTTCTTTGTAAATTGTGAGCCCGTCAATTGCGTACTATCTAGAGACACTAGAGTCACTAATGATCTTCAATAGCGGGGCGTTCAGTGGGGCTGTCTCAACAGCTATCCTGATTGCGACGATTTCACCCACTTGGTCGGAGGGCCGAGGCTCGAGCATTTGTGGGATTCGGACTGTCTTGTAACTCTTGTTCAAGGGATCGTCGTGCCATCCGGACTCCGAAGAATATTCCGGCTCCCGCTCGCACTTTATCTGTGTTATTATTTAGGGCGGAGCCATCTGTATATACTACAACTGTGGGTGCTTGTTAAGTTGCTGTCCGCCACGGCGCGGTGCTTCCAGATTAACCGAAACTTGCCACGAATTAGCTGAATTTCAGTTAAAAATCTCATATTTCGATGAATCCCATACACTCTATTCCAGTCAAAGGTCTTGTCAGTGTTGTGAGCGCGAGAAAATTGCCAGAACCCAACAAATTCGCAAGAAGTACTAGTTTAATCAGCCGTCGACCCATCCTCTGATAGTTGTGCTGCCACATTCCTTTTTCCCCGCTTGCGGAGACAATTATGCCAGTCAGCGATCAAAAAAAAAGCGGGGAGCAGCATCTCGTGTTCGAGATAGCGAGCCTAAAAATGTAAAAATGAAAAGACAGCAGCGAGGATCGAACACATGACCACCACACGGCACACAACCAAGAGGTGCACATTCCAACTACGCCAAAGAAACCTTTACCAGGCAGGGACTTCATTCTATTCAGTCGATCTTCGCTCCAGCGTTCTCGCCAGATCCCCAAATTCTTGTCCGGAGGCCGCTAACAAATAGGTGCTAGGGTGGGTATTCTTGTCCGGAGCCAGCGCTGACCCTAGTAATACATGGTCAAGAGTAAGCGGAGAAGTAAAAAGTGTCAGCTGCCGGGTTCGAACTCGTGATCACTGGGTCACACCGAAAATCGAAGCCTGAACCTCTCGCGCTTCGTACCTAGGGGGTCCGATCGGGTTATTCGCTTATTACCAATCTTTTGGCTGGTGCTGACCAATCTTTTCTCAATCAATCAACAAATGCTCGTAAACTGGCCACGAAACTCCTTCAATAACTACATTTCTAGTCCCACTCTCAAAATTCTGAAGAGACAGTCTTGTTCACAGTCAGTCAAAGCACTACCATGCCCACAATTGCATCTGATCCACAGCGATATATGCCCAGAAAACTTGATTGGTAATAGGGAATAACCCGATCGGACCCCCTAGGTTAGTAACAGACTTCATCAAACCGAGGTACGAGGTCAATCAATGATGAAGCGTCTGTCTACGAGAGACTAGGTCCGGCAACCCCCCCGCTCCCGAAAGCCGGGACAGCATCACGTCAACCGCATCAGCCCGCATCAAAATTTGTTTTTGGAGTCGTCTCTACATATGCTTTAACATACCGCTAAGGTTCGGGTATGAAGTTACTTCTATCCACATATATAGTCCAAGTGACCAGGTACCTAGTTTGGCCAGGTACCCAGTCACATATAATATCTCACGCAAAATACATGAATCTCCCAAATCTCTCTCTTTTACTCGACGACACGATGGCGAAGGGCAAGTGCGACTGGGTGAAGTTCCCGGATGACGCAACCGGCGTGTACGAGGCAGTGGGACCAGGAAACATCGAGAACCAGCGCTAACCACTGGCAGTGTCGCTTACACGAGCCCATGAGTCATGCGAGGTTTGTTTCACTTGATATAGATATTAGCTGGTGGGGTTTGTCACCCACTGGGAACTCGGCTTTCCTTCGGCCAAACCTCATATTTAACGGGCCAACATATGGCGGCTCAATCTTCATCCGCCTCGCCTCTCTTTTCTGCCAAATGACCGGTACTGGTCGCCCAGAGGACTCAGATACCCAGACCGTCATCGAAAAATCCGCGGTCGATTTGAAGTTGGATGTAACGGAACGGGAAAAAGGAATCAATATTGATGCCGAGGACTACCCAGACGGTGGACTACGAGCATGGCTCGTCGTCGCAGGGGTGAGCCTGGTTACTGCTATACCGCGCTGTTCCTGAAATAATCCCAGACGATAGCAGGAAACATCTCCACGTACGATGAGTTTGCTCTATTCCGAAGATTTCTCAAACCTAGAGAACTCACAGATTTGGCTATGTGAATGCTTGGGGTGTGAGTACATTTTGGGCACTGTACACCGTCCCTGAAAGGGCCATCCAGGTATTCCAAGCCTACTATGAGGAGAACACCTTGAAAGATGTGCCTGCATCCAATATGTATGATTTCCTCCCGTGTGTTCGCAGTTTCAATCTGACTTACAGGTCTTTCAGCGCGTGGATAGGTTCTATCCAGGTTTACTGTCTCTCGTTTTTCTCGTATGGGCGGATTCTCAACATCTTGCCCAGTATTCGCTAGTGTTTTTCCCTGGTCTCATTACGGGCCGTTTATTCGACCTGGGATACTTTAGGATACCTTTCGTTGCAGCCAGGTTTGCTGTCACCTTTCGTGTCCCGTGCCATGCTAATGCTAAACAAGTTCGCTACTGATCGTTTGCACATTTTTGGTCGCCGAATGTAAGGAGTATTGGCAATTCGTTTTTGTGTCAAGGCATCGCTACCGGGGTAACCTCTTTCCTCGACCGCGCTCCTTCTTCTCACCGTGATTTCGTGCAGCTAAGTTGCGGGTTAATCTTCGGTCCCAATCTGGGAGTACTCGGCCACTGGTTCAAGAAGAAGCGCGGCTTCGCACTGGGTTTGAGCGCGACGGGTTCCTCCATAGGCGGAACCATTTTTCCTATAGCGACTCATCGCCTCATTCCCGCCGTCGGGTAAGTCTATGCCATCCTCTGAGCTCCGTTGCTTCTCAAGCTGTAGGTCAATAGGTTTCCGTGGACAATGCGCATATGCGCATTCATCCTCGTCTTTACCCTTGGCTTTGCCAACCTGACACTCGCGCGAAGACTGCCCCCAAAAAACGTCCACGGCGGCCTGCTCAACCTCAAGGCCTTCAAAGTCCCCGCGTATTCTGTGTACTGCTTATCAGGCCTCATCGCGTTCCTCGGGCTGTACACAGTTCTCACGTATATCGACGCGAGCGCGGTGTTCTACGGTATCTCGCCCGACTGGAGCTTCTATCTCGTCGCAATCGCGAATGGGAGTTCGCTGTTTGGGCGAGTCGCGAGTGGATTTTTCTCAGATAAATTCGGTGGGTCTTGGTATGCACATTTCGATGTCGACCGCATTGACGCACGACGAAGGCGCGCTGAACTGCCTCATCCCGATGACGCTCATCGCCGCGGGCATGACCTACGCGTGGCCGTACGCCCGCAGTCAATCCGCGCTCATCGCCGTTGCGGTGCTCTACGGGTGGGTGCCTTTCCCTCCCCCTCCCCCCTTGTCTTGTGCTCACGCGAACGCGAACGCAGCATCTTCTCGGGCACATACGTCAGCTCGTTCGCGATGCCCGTCTTTGCGCTCGGGGACGTCCACGACGTGGGGCGGCGGACGGGCATGGCGCTCACCATCGCTGCATTCGGCGCCCTCGCGGGCCCGCCCATCTCCGGGGCAATAAATACCGCCACGAACGGGTTTACGGCGGTTGGGTATTATGCTGGTGAGCAACCAACCTTTCGGCTTCTGTAGGCACTGTCGATAAGATGCTGATACGATGCGATGTGCAGGGAGTTCCATCGTCCTCGCGGTTCTGTTGATGGCTGTTACGAGGCAGCTGGTGCTGAAAGGGGCGATTTGGGCCAGGATATAAGTAGTATAGAGCGCTGGATGGTGGCTATCTGGTGTCGTCGGGGTTCCGACTGGGGCAGTTCATGCGGCAATGATATCTACCACGAGAAGCATATTCGAGGCCAATTCATGACTTGTATCATTACATACAGGACCAACAAGATTCTCCCACTTCGTCTGTCATCTTTTCATTTATTTTCTGGATAGCTCTTTTCGCTATGTTGCGTATAACATGCTGTTAAACACCCATCCCTTGTCCTGCGCGGCATCTGATGTTGACCACGTCGGAGGGGTTTGCTGGATTCAAATCTTCTGCTCTGCTTGGCCCACTCTTCAGTCAACCTCTCAACACCATCCCGATAGAAAGGCAAGTTTAGTGGGGGGTCCTATGTAGCGTGGACGCGGTCACGAAAGGGAGACATTCAATCCAGCGTCGAATAGAGAAAGTAGGAGACGAGGGGCAGCGCGTCGGCGCACATACAGTGTTCGCACAGGCGGGTATAACACTGGAAGCCCGATGTGAACCTTGATCTTGCCATTTTATCATTCGGGCATATTCAACCGCCATTCCTCCGAGTCCGCCTACTGCAGCACCCCAGCCTTCTCGCGGCCCAAAAACGCGACCGCGACTTTACGCCCGCCCAGCCCCTTCGCCACGACCACCTGCGGGTCCCCCGGCATCACGTCCAGCGCATTGTCGCTCCACCGCACCTCCTCCGGCCCCGCCCCCACCGCGCTCAACACGAGCCCCTTCACCGGCCGCGCCGCGCGCACGCGCACCTCTTCCGTCGCTTCGTCCACAGAGACCGCCAGTCCGGGCTCCGCGGCGCGGAGCAGCTCGGGGCTCAGGAAGCGCAACGGCTGCGGCCAGTCCGCGCACCGCGCGAGCACCGCGCCGCTCTCCGCGTCGAGCAGGCGCGCGCCGACGACGACGGCGTGCGTCGGTGTGAACTGCGCGTCGCCCGTCGGCGAGGGCGCGGCGACGTCCCTTGGGGCCCCGGGCACGGGACCGCACTCAGCAGCTCCGTCGCCTGGTTCGGGCGCAGCGTCACCGCGTGCGTCTCCGTGTGCGTCCACGCGGACTTGAGGTCGACGCAGTGGATCTCGAGCAGGGCGGCGCGCGCGGTGAGGCTCGCGTTCGCGCCCCAGACGTCGAGCGTCGCGGCCCGGGATTGGAAGTTGCCGAATTCATAGTACTGGCATGCCTGGCGTCAGCGCGATGCCTGCAGTGATCATGAGGCAGGTGGGTGGGATGTACCTGGGCGGGCCGATCGTTATCGCGATCTTTTATGACCGTGCGCATGATCCCCACAGCGAACGTGGCCAACTGCCTCTTGATCGTGTAATACGCCGGTTTCGGGCGCAGCTGCCACGGCGAGAGATCAACCGGAGCCTCATATCATGTCCGAATACGCACGAAGTAGTCCGCGATGGCCCACGACGTGACCGGCCAGCAGTCGTTCAGCTGCCACACCAGCACGCCCGAGGTCTCAAAAAAAATTGTTAGGAAGAGATAACAGAGTATAGTCAGCGCGACGCACGTATTCCTTCCCCCGCCCGGCCCACTTGCGCCGCCACACCGAATACGCATAGCCCACGGCCTCGGCCTGCAGGAGCTGCGTGTTGTACACATACCTGCACCCCCCAAAAAAAACGATTCAGATATTATATGATTGAGGCTGCTGGGAGGGACGCACGTAGCGAGGTCCTCCGTGACGCGCAGATTCTCGTTCATCAGAATCGCGAACCGCCGCTCGAAGCTCCCCGCGCGGCAGTGCTGCGCCATCAGCGCGCTCTGCGCGTGCCACTCCCCCTTTCCCTCTGTGTCCCCCTCCCGCGGCGCCCCGTCCATCCACCACCCCACCGTCCTCAACTCCGGCCACGCCGGCACGCCGAACTCCGACACGAACCGCCCCCGAGCTTGACATACTCCTGCCACGGAAACTCTTTCCCGCCCCAGACGTTCCACTGGTGCACGTCGCCCACCGTCGGGTCCGCGGTGTCCCACCCTTCGCCGCCGTATGGCGAGCCGCGGTGGTAGGGCACGGGCTGCGGGGCGGTGAGCGAGGCGATTATTGAGGGGAGGACGGATTCGTAGATCTTGATGGCGGGGAAGTGTTTTACGTCTGCGTGGGGTGGGGGGGGGGCGTCAGGGGTGCACACAAGAAGCAGAACAAGAAGAAGGAGGAGAAGACGTACCCCCCCACTGGAGCACCATCTGGTAGTCCTCGTTGTTCCCGCAGAAGAGCGCGAGCGCGGGGTGGTGCCTCAGCCGCCTGACATTGTCCTCCGCCTCCTTGCGCACGCTGTCCACGAAGGAGTCGTGCGCGGGGTACACGCCGCAGGCGAATTGGAAGTCTTGCCATACGAGGATGCCGAGCTCTGTGTTTGTTTTACACCCAGGATTAAAGGTGAGAGTGAGTGCAGGGCGGGACGGGACAGGACTGACCGTCGCACGTATCGTAGAAGACGTCGGGCTCGTACACCCCGCCGCCCCACAGCCGGACCATGTTCTGGTTCCCGTCGCGCAGGAGCGTGAGCCACGCGCGGTACCGCTCCGGCTTGATCGTCGTGAGGAAGTTGTCTGCCGGCACCCAGTTCGAGCCTGCATCGTGAGGTGCATTCATTCATATTATCATTAATGTTAAGATTAAGTGAGTAGCGCGAAAAGAAGACGGAGACGCACCGCCCATGAACATCCGCACCCCATTCACCTCGAACAGGAACGTCGTGCCCGCGCCGTACTGGTCCGCCTCCGCCAGGGGGTCCTGCACCAACTTGACGCGGCGGAACCCCACGCGCGTGTCGGCGCTGTCGAGCGCCTGCCCGTGCGCGTCGAGGAGGAGGACGGAGACGGTGTAGAGGCGCTGCGCGCCGTAGCCGACGGGCCACCACAAGTCGACGAGGCCCGCGAGGTCCCATGAGATCACGCCGGGGTGCAAGCCGACGCCGGGTGAGGCGATGGGACGGTCTGCGATTTGATGTGGACGGTATCATGATCAGAGGAGGGGGAGAGCGCGATGCGGAGGGAGGCGTCGGGGGGAGCGTCCCGGCGAGGGTGACGTCGACTTTGAGGGCGGGGGCGTCGGACTCGGAGAGCAGGGCTTGCGGGTGGACCTCTGCGAGGCGTGCGGTGTATGTTTTGAGGGTGATGGGGCGGTAGGGACCGCAGGTCATCAGTTCCGGGCCCTGTGCGTCAGTTGGCGGAGGCTAGGTTAGGGGAGGAATGTAATCGTACCCAGTCCCATCTGCAGGGAGCTTAGTACCCGTGTTTCGTACTAGATTAGCACTCACCGCCAGTCGTACTGCGCCTTGCGGACATAGACTCTACTCGGGTCTCCGAGGTTCGTTGATCCCGCTCTGACAACACCCATCTGTGCTTCGAGTTCTTTGGCAAGCAGTTGAGCGGACTTGAAGTGCAGAAGAAGAGTATTTGTAGATTTGAGAGACGATAGGTCCACAGGCACAGTGTGCGTTTGGAACATGTTGTCTGCGACGAGGATTTTGTCGCCATTCTGGATGTACCCGTTGGATCTTCGACGCGAGCAAGGATTTCGCAACGTACGAGGTAGACATCGCAGATAGTATCGAGTCCGAGGAACTCGAGCAGCGCGTGCGCCTCGCCGCTGTCCGCCGCAAAGTCAAACATGCACTTGTACAACCACTCTACTTTGCCGATCCCTGCAAGGGTGTGAGAAGATCACGGGAAACAAGCAGATAGGACTTGCACTGGACTTGATGCTCGTTGAAGGCGAGGTACGGATCGGGAATGGCGCCGGCTTTGAGCAGCTCGACGTGGATCTCGGAGGGATACGCCTGCGCGGGTTTCCAGCCATCCACTTGGTCGAGAACGGAGTCCACTTTAGTATCGCGCTGGGCCCAGGACCAGGCACTGTCAAGCTGGAGATTGCGGAGGCGGGACATGAGTGCAAGAACACGAAGACGCTTGATTTTGAGCCATGACTTTCGGACCGTCTTTATCGCAATCTACCCGGCCCGGGCCGGAGCCTATCATCCACTGTGACTGCAAGTGTCACACGTCAAAGAGTCGCTTGATTTGGCCGCCATCTGTTTCGTTCACCCCAGCGTCCCGAAGAGAAAAATGACGGCCATTCAGAAGACACTCAAGATGCTAATCCAGGCGAGCAACACTACGACGGCGGCGGTGGTACTTTGAATATCTCCGCCATTCAGGAACTTACTGTGGCTGACATCTGTTCCAATATGTTTCTGCCGCACAAGCTCCAGCAAGCCTCTTGCACTCTGCATCCTGCAACAGCTGCCAACCAATCGACCGATCAGCCTGCCCTGGTTCTGTACTATAGAAACACCGTGCACCGCTGCTTTTCGCCGAGTCTTCCGAACCTCCCACTCCACCGCGTTGCCCGGCCCTTGTCGAGACCTTTCGTTGCATCGCCAGCTGTGTCGCTGCATCTCCCTCCATTCGATTTGTCGCCGCCATCTGTTATCTCCGCCTCCCGACGGCGTGCTTCCACCAGCGTCGACCTCTGCCGCGCCGTCCTACGAGCTTCCAATCCCGCGGCGCCACCCTCGAGATCTGGGCACGAACGCGAGCCTCACCGCGCGCGCCGCACAGT
>QVIE01000330.1:0-15315 GCA_013387415.1 Panellus pusillus | reverse complement strand
AAGGCTGTAGCTCAGTCCATTCCGTCGGGACTACAACAACGCCGACTGGGCTTTGGATTGATGGAAGATCTGTCGGGTACAATTTCACGATTGTTGTTGTATTCGTCCATGGCAATGATGGGTACGGAGAAAGCGGCGGACTTTCCCTGGCCTGTGGCGGCAATGAAAAGGATATCTTGTTGTCGGTCCATTAGTGGAGCTATTGCGGCTTCTTGAGCAGGTCGAAGACCGTTCTTCCATGACGGCACTAGTTTCTTCACAATTTGCTGGAGAGTCCCGACAGCAGTCTGCCAGCTGGGAAGGCCTTCCAACATGGCCCTGGAGCCACAGAAGCGATAAATGTCAATGGTGAAGGGATATACGCGTAAATTGGGTGTGATGAGACGGAGGAAGAGCGCAGGACGCGCGCCTGACGCGCGGAGGTGTCACGATCACATGATTAATTGCGTAAGCGGACTTTCTGAGTCAATCAAGCCGCGCGACAAAACAACAGACGCTATATCAATCGACTTTATCATTGATACTAGCGGCTGTTTTTTGAGAGACTAGCCAGAAAGCGGATTGGAAGCCCACGTATCTCGACTTCTTTTCGCTCGAATTCACCTCTTTGTAACATATGACCGCAGTATCGCGGAAGAGGTGTGTGTTCTCGACGGAGTGTTCCTTCGGGTGTAGCACTTACGTATGTTTACATGTGCATCGCCCCTTTTCGCTGTGAACACACATCTTACGTCCCCACGCCGACTTGCCAGCTCCCTCAATTACTTACGTACACACTGGCGCCGAAACAGCTGCTATTGTCAGTACGAGCGCTAGTTCTGCCCTCATAAGAAGGCCGCCGGCGCATTGGAACATGGGACGACCATACCACGAAGAACTCTCACGCGGCGCTTACTGTAACTATTTCCGATGACACAGGTGCACAGCCTTCTTGCATTGTCACGGAAACGCATGACTTACACGGCACGCCAGCAAGCACGGCACACCTTCACCTCCACCATCATGGCCTCATTCTTCGAGCAAGTTGTACTCGCTCAGGCTCCAGTCAACGACGTAGTCTCCTGGCCTTCGGGTGTCCTCCTTCTGGCGAGCGTGCTCTATGCGGCACTCGGGACCAGTCCGGACCGTCTCTGGGACATCGAGCCAGCGGCGGGAATATTCTTGTTTGCGGGCCTCCCACTTATCTCCATTCCAGCGATGAACCGCGTTAATTGGGTTGCGAATGCATGCCACTTTGTCTCCGGCATCCGAACTGCGTTCGGCAAGTACAATTTCTGGATGAGGGCCAACGAAATTGGGCAGGCTACCCGCGACGAGGCGTTGTGGAAGGCATCACGGCTCTTGAACTGCGTATCGTGGGATGCTAGGGCAGAAGAGGTGCCAATGCACATCCATCGCTGGACGATCACGTCTGCGGGATTCGTTCTCCCCGTCCCACGTGCTCATCCTCCGACCATCATTCCAGAACCCGAAGTGACACCCAAATTAACGCATCCAACGGCTCGCGACTTCCTCCTCTTCGCCGCAACCGACTATCACGTCTTCCGTGAAACAATTGTGGAGGTTTATTCAGGAACACCCTCGTATTTTCAACCGAAGGAATGCCTGCCAGTGCTGTTGTGGATGTGGACAGCGAGCAGGGAGCAATCCCTGTCGTGATAGCGCATATGATACGCCCGACCTAGGGCCCAATCACCGCTCGGCCGAGGCACCGACCAGGCTGTGGTCAAGATGGAGGATATTGATTTCGATGCCACAGCGTGCGCCATCGACTTCCACTCGTATGCGAGCGAGAACTCCAAGGTGTGCGCATCGGTGCGGGAGCTCGCGCATGCGTACTACGTGGTCGCACAATACATCAAACGAACGGCGTCCGAGCGTCCGGGTTATATGCCTGGGCAGCTTGCTCGCATTTATGTGGGCCAGACGCTTTGGATTGCCATTCTCGGGGGGCGGTCCTCGACCACGGACGGCTCACCATACAAAACCTCCCGGGACGGCGAGCGCCATCTAATCCGTCCAATGCATACCTCGAGCGCGTGGATACCGTGCTGCAACTCCTCGAGCCCTATTCAAACACGCCGGCCTTCTTCGACCAGGTGTTCAGTGACGGAATGAGTATGAACACTGCTGTACCCTTCCTCCTGGCCGGCATCCTCGGCCAAGCGATCATCTGCTATTTCCTTTCTGTCGGCACTAGCGCTGGAGTATATACCAGCGTACTCCTCGCCAATGCCTGTTTTCCGGAAGGCTGAATGACTGGCACAGTCTCTACTGGGGAAAGACGGGGCAGACGCTCGAGCCGGGTATGAAAATGCGCATACCAGGCTCGAAGGATCTCATGTGCATCGCTACACTCGATCGTACGTCGCCCAGGCAGGAGACCTGCGGCAGGGGTTCTTGCTCAACATCGTCGGCCTGGTGGCAGCCATTTGTGGCGCTGTGTTCCAGCACCAGACTCGTACAGCGCTGAACTTCGGAGCTGAGACGCCCACACAGCCGTGGGTTGTTTACACATCGATCACCCTGTGCGCGGGAACCTCTGCTCTGGTGGCGTTAACGATTATAATCCAGCAACTCAAGTCCAAAAACTGGTCAGATACCGATGAGCTACCAACGCGATGGACGATTTACTGCACACTCCCGGCTTCTTTGGCTGTCTCCGCGCTAGGTCTGTATTTCCAGATCACGGACCGAGCACACCTTTGGCCGATCCTCGATGCGATAGCATGGATTTCTGGAATACCCCTCGGAATGATCGAGAACGGAAGAATGATTCCGGGGGACGATAATATTCTCCATCTAATTTTGTTGAATAGGTGGATGATGGGTGCTGTCGCGAGTTCACTGGGTAGCACATAGCCAGATAATGCACACTTGACGTACAACTTCCTGCAAATGTTGCAGTACAAAGCAATTGACGGGAATAGAACTAAGGTTGACGCGCACGGGCACGGAGCAAAACAAGAAATTTTGCGGAGACGGAGGTGCAGAGGGGTGCGATCCACCAAGGGCTGTAATTACTACTACGGGGTCATAATTATTCGGTGCACTTGCTCTAGGCCGCATGCAATCTCGACTCGCGATGCTGATACCTTCTCAACTTCCTCGATGCGCCCCACGCCCACGTCCCGCACTCGAGACTCGACGAGCTAGACATGTGCGGCCTCGAAGTTGTGCAAATCGGGGATGAAATGGGGCCACTTATGCGGGGTACCTGCTCGAGTAGATCACAGACACGAACTGGCCTCTAATGTCTTTACGCCAAATTTGGGCCTTTCGCGGCAGCTAGACTCCTTCACAGTTACTATACGCCGTCTACAATTTCTACCATATTTGTGAAGCCCTCAATCGACTGAAACGGGGAATTTGGCTTGTCGCTCGAAGTCACCTCTTCGTAACATATGGCCGCAGTATCGCGGAAGGGTGCGTGCTCTTGAGGTAGAAATCCTTTGGGTGTGGCAAGGGCTCGTGCCGACAAAACTAGTGCTGTCGGAAAATACGATATGAAAAATTAAATTTTGAATATATTCAAATATGGGTGGATACGATACGGTCCTGGACCCTCCAATTGGATATGAATATGAGGCAATATGAATACGATACAATATGGATATAATACATTATGGCTGTCAGCATATTCAAATATATTCAACTATGGTCTGAGCCTGTATTTTGCTGATCTGGCAGGTAGGACACCACCTTCGGGGATGCTCTGATCCACCTTTCCCATCGGCAAGCAGCTTTGGCATCTGATGCGGAGATGGACAAGGAGATGACATCACATCGGCAACTTCTAGAGGCTCGGATGGGTCTATCGGCAATCAAAATGATGTCGCCCCCGAAGTCTTGGGAGGAAATTTGAGCCCATTAGCATTGAGTACATCTGCCCTTGGGGTGCTGCAAAGTCTAACTTCATTATGAACATGTGTTGGTTGCATGTCATTCAAATCCAATAGCATTTGCATGTAAAAAAAAACAGTGGAATATATTCAAATATATTCATATCGTATTCATATCCAGCACTCCGAATATGAATACCATACACTACAAATATGATATGGCCCCGGTGGAATGAATACGATATGGATATGAATACGATACGCGATTTTCCGTATCGTATCTGTATTTCGCCAGCACTAATCAGAGCGCGTCGTTTGTGGTGTAAACCCCGCGACGCCACCATCGGGGCGAAGCATATGTGCGATGATCGTTAGACGATTATCGTGACAGCGGGAGCGGCTGTGTCGGGCTGCCGACGTCCTAGAGGACGGGCCGGGCGGACGGCGCATGAAGTCCCTGTGTATCGTTATTGCTTTCTGTAGTAGTATAGACCTAATGCAAGGTTTTTCAATGCAATTTGTCCATTTCCATGCATGACCGGAGGCCCGGAGCCTGCCCACAAATGGCATTCTTTGTGTAGGAACGGAGTGTCTATCAAAGACGATGTGCACTATGTAGATCTATCTAGCTCTATGGCTCTATGGCTCTACCACGCGATCAATCTATGAGCTTCTCTCATAGAGGGTACATGCCTATGACGCTACTGCTCTACGGGGTCTACTATATCTCCCATCAGGTCTGGAAAGTCCCTCCGGGGCTGGAATTAATTTTTCGTGCTTTCCTCATTAGCTTTTGACCCCGGACTTCTACGGCCTTCATTTATATAGTAGTCCTCTGTCTCTAAATAAAAAATCTAAGAGATTCTGCAAGAGGAAGTGAGCGGGCGTGCTGGCCGAGACATCAAGGTCAGTGATCTCGAGCCCAGTGCTCTTGCTCTGGGCTTTCTCTTGCTCCCGCAGGCCCAAAAAAATTTGAGAGATGATTTATTGTATGTAGAAACGCGCCCGCGCTTCCCGCTTGTTTTGCCGGGCAGATGTTTGCACGCAAGGGAGAAGATAGCAGATCAGCGTGGCATTTTCAATCTCCGCTTGAAATGCAACCTCCCTCTATTGCTCACTAACACCTGCCCGGAAAAACAAGCGGGAAGTGCGGACACAATTTTACATATGATAAATCATCTCTCAATTTTTGGGGGCCTGCAGGAGCAACAAAAAGCTCAGAAGAAGTGCCTTTAGCTCAAGATCACTCGAGATCACTGACCTTGATGTCTCGGCCAGCACACCCACTCACTTCCTCTCGCGCAATCTCTTAGATTTTTTATTTTGAGATAGAGGACTAGTATAAGAATGAAGGCCGTAAAAGTCCGGGGTCGAAAAGCTAGTGAGGAAAGCACAAAAAATGAATTCCAGCCCCGCAGGGACTTTCCAGACCAAATGGGACATATAGTATTTAGATCTATGTAGACATGTGTGTTTTCCAGATGATGATTAATTGCATAAGCAAATTTCCTATGCCAGTGTCTATCAAACGCCGCGACAAACATAAGACTACTAGTAGGCCCTACCCGCTTTATTCCTCAGACAAAAAAAGAATATCACTGTACATTCAAGGTACACGCGTCAGGGCTCGGCTTTGCGACAAAGCCCGGCCGGGCTTCCCCAGCCTGGCTGCCTGTGTTAAATAGATGTCGGGTGTAATACCAATTATCATCCGTGGAAATCACATGTCCGCGTAGATCAGCGGCCGCAAGTGACAGATGCGCCGCCACTGCCCGCGTTGGCATTGCAAAAACGACAATGTCCGGCCTCGCGCACGACGTTGGATTCGAGTTCCCTGAGAAGATCCCGTACGAGAAGCAGTCGGTCGCCGTGCCTGGCACGAAGCGGCCTGGGCAGACCGGTGCGTTGTCGTGCTTCTGTGTCTGTTTCGGCCGACGCTGACGTGGCCGACAGCGCACTATGTGAACGGTGTGTCTTCTTCTGCGGCTTGTGCCTTCCCTCGCCAAGACACGCACAGGCATCTGGGGCCTCCTCGACCCGTCGGCCCTGCCACTCAAAACGCTCCCCGACATCTTCGCCAACGGGCTCTCGCGCGGCGCGGACAAGCAATTCCTCGGGTACCGCCCCCTCCTCTCGGGCTCGGACGCCGCCGAGCCGATCTTCGCGCCCAAGTACCAGTGGTATACGTACGGCGAGGTGGACGTGCGGCGGCGCCGGATAGGAGTGCCATCGAGCATCTGTTCAGATCGGGCAGGGTGGGCGGGGGGGAGGGGGAGATGGAGACGGTGGGGTTGTGGAGTACGAATCGGCCTGGTGCGTGTGCCCAGAGTGCGTATGTTTCGGCGGGCTGACCGTCGCGCAGAATGGCAGATGATCGATATGGCGCTGCACGCGTACAAAAAGGTGGGCGTGAGTCTGTACGATACGCTCGGCAAGGACGCCGTCGAACACATGTAAGCGCTTTTGTGACTTTTCTCCCGCTGCTCACTGTGAAATAATAAATTACAGAATCACGCACGCCCACCTAACCCTCGTCTTCGCCACGCAGAACCACCTCGCCGCCCTCCTCAAGCTCGCTGCAAATGGCAAGACGCCGCTCAAGCTCATCGTCTCCATCGACCCCCTCTCTCCCGCCGTGCGCACCGCCCTCGCAGAGTGGGGCGCGACGCTGGGGGTCGCGATCATGGATCTGCCCGAGCGTGCGTCTTTTCACTTTCAAGCTATACGGGAGACTCAGTTCCGTAGTGGAGCAGCTCGGCGAAAAGAACATCATAGACTTGATCCCAGTTTCTCCGAAGGACGTCGCGTCCTTGTGCTACACTTCCGTGCGTCGCTCTTGTCCCCACCCTCCTCTTCCTAACGTCCTCGTTAGGGAACGACAAGCATGCCGAAGGGTGCGTGCGTCTTCCTTCGCTTGTTGACACGGAAACACTGACCGCAGCACGTCGCAGGCGTCGTCCTCACGCACGAAAACTTCATCGCCTCCGTCCTCGGCAACCTCTCCGGGCTGCACCTCCCCCTGGCGCCATAGTCTTCTCCTACCTCCCCCTCGCGCACATCTACGAGGTGCGTCCTTTCGCTTCCTCTCCCTCTCGCTGACACAGACACCTTGGACAGCGCGTAACAGAGCTCATAACGACCGCCATCGGCGGCTCCATCGGCTTCTTCACCGACTCCCCGCTGCGCATCCTCGCCGACTGCCAGGCCCTGCGCCCGCACTACTTCCCCGGCGTCCCGCGCGTGCTGAATCGGATCTACCAGGCCGCGATGAGCGTCGCGGGCGCGCCAGGGCTCAAGGGCGCGCTCTTCCGCGCGGGGTTGAGCGCGAAGATGGGCGGTGGAGGGGGGAGGGGGTGAATACGCATGCGGTGTGGGATCGGCTTGTTTTTAACAAGATCGCGGGCGTGCTGGGCGGAAACGTCATCCTGGTCTCGAGCGGGAGCGCGCCGATCAGCCGCGACGTGGTGGATTTCTTGAACGTCGGGTTCGGGTGCTACGTCACTGAGGGTGCGTCGCACTCCTTCCTTCCTCCTTCTTTCTTCCGACCCCGACCCCGACACTGACTCCGCTCTGAATCTCTTTGCAGGGTACGCGTTCCCTCCCTCCCTCCTTTCCTCCTTCTTTCGCTGACCTCCAAACGCTACACAGATGGGGCATGACCGAAACCACCGGCGGCACGACCAAGTCCTGGCCGGGCGATCCCAGCGCGGCGGGCACCGTCGGCCCCCCTTCTCCCGCCAGCGCATTCAAGCTCGTCGACGTCCCCGCGATGGGGTACACCAGCGAGGATAAGCCGAATCCGAGGGGCGAGCTGTGTGTGAGGGGCGGGGCGGTGTTTGGGTTGTATTACAAGGACGAGAAGAACACGCGGGCGGCGATCGACGAGGAGGGATGGATGAGGACGGGGGACGTGGCGGAGGTGGATGGGGCGGGGCGGTTCAAGATTGTCGATCGCGTCAAGGTACGCACCCCTCTTTCTTTCTTCCATCCTTCCATCCTCCTCCAATTGGAACTCGTCCTGGTCCCGCCCGCCCGCACGCACGCACGCACGCACTTACGCACGTACTAACGCCCGCCCAGAACATAATGAAGCTCGCCCAAGGCGAATACGTCGCGCTCGAAAGGTCGAAAACATCTACTCCGCGTGCCCCGCCGTCGCGCAGATCTACATCCACGGCGACGGCCTGCAATCCTACCTCGTCGCCGTCGTTGTCCCCGACCCCGTGCAGCTCGCCTCCATCGCGCTTGAGCTCCTCGGCAAGCGTGTCAGCCCTGAAGACGTCGGGGCGCTGGCGGAGGTGGTTAGGGACGAGGGCGTGCGGGGTATCTGAGCGGGTTGTTGGGGAGGGAGGCGGAGAAGAATGGGCTGAAGGGGTGCGTCCTCCTTCCTTCGTTCCTTCCTTCTCTGCTCGCGGTGGCATGCTAAGGTGGGCACGTAGATTCGAGCGCGTGAAGCGCATCCACGTCACGATGGACGCGTTCACGGTCGAGGACGGCTCGCTGACGCCGACGTTCAAGATCAAGCGCCAGGATGCGTATAGGAAGTTCAAGACGGAGCTCGACGCGCTGTATGCGCTGGGAGAGCCGAAGCTTTGATAGATGCGTGCATAGAGGGGTGGGTAAATAAAATTCGCTGTAGAAAAGAGGCGATGTGGAGTATTTCTTGGAGGTACATATTGTAGGCTCACGTAGTTCAGACCGTACATATACGTACGTACGAGTAAAGTCGACGGAGGTTGTTCGAGTTTTCGCAATGCTGACCATCGGTGCGTACCGGCACGGCGGATCAAGTCGGAGAACGAGGTCTAGACCTCACGCGGACTTTGCTGCTCTTCGGCAGCAGTGAAAATGGCCCCATTTCAGGCGGGGAGATGTGGGCCGACTTCGCGGGCGAGACCGGTCTCTCCCAGTCCGACGTGGCCGTATTGATGACAGCGGCCTGCCTGGCCCAACCTCGTCGCGCCATGGCCAGTCTTCTTAAACGGCTGAGAACTAGGTGGGATGGACTACTTCGCATCCCTCCAACCGCACCACAATGACCGCCGCTACGACTCACGCGTCGACGCATTCGCCGTCGTCGCACCTCCATAACACTCACCCCGTGATATCGCTGCCGGAGGCGGAACTCGACCTGAACGGCTTCGCCCTCGGTGCGTTCAATCTGCGATAATATGTGTCTACTCCGTTCGAACCATTCCCCATGGCAGATCCCAGCTTGTACGACGACGACGATGAGGACTACTACGACAAATATATCGTCGATCTTGGGTCGGATTCAGAAGACGGAGTCGAGCTCGAGTCTGACTATGATTCAGCTGCTGCGTCGCGTGCTCGCTGGACCGGTGCCGGTACCCCCAAAGCCATCGAAAGACCGCCGAGTCCGCTCCCCACCGCGCAGCAAAAGCAGAACTCTCCAACAAATCCACCTCTGACGTGAGTGGTTGGTTCATTTTCCTCAAACGACGGTATCCTCACGGATTCCTTGTCATGTTCAGGCACGATGACTGGAATCACTCAGTGACCCACGTATTCGCATGTCTCTCGCTGCTTGCGGTGCTTTGGCGTCTCGGAGCTCGGACTATGGGCGCTTGAGTTCGATTGAATTGCCAACCAAAAATTGTATCATGTGTATCTTGTCGCTGCGGAAATAATTTGTAGATACCCGGATTCATTCTTCTCCCAATTTGAAGTTTGAGAATCAGGTTTGTGGATCCGCAGCCCACTGAGGAGGAGCCCAGTAGCGCGCGCGGCGCTCAGCGAAATGATGGCGCCAAATGCTTTACCGCATTTAGGCACCGCCTCGCACCGCCTTGACGTTCTTAACCGGAGCCACCATCTAGTCGATCTAGCCGACGCCCCCAACGCTTAGCCTTTGATAACATTGTCCTTCCCAGTCCTCAAGATGATGTGGGATCTTTCTGGCGGTAATTCAACACCCGGGGCAATGCCCGTGCCGTCCCCCTCAGCTTCATCGTACGTTGAATGCCATGGAAAAAGTCGTAGAACTGACAGGGAAACAGGCTATCTGTACCGTGAGCAGAAAAACGAGTTTATTTCGAAGGACGCTCAAGGAGCTTGAAACCAGACACAGGCATCACCATCATGGACGGCCTTTGAGCGTTCCGGGCCCGCCTTCACCTGGGTTCAATGTCTCGAGAGCTCACACCCTGTGCCTATTCCGGACTCATTCATGTATGTACATTGAAACTCTACATACTCACCGGACACTGACTGCAGATCCCGACGCAGGAACTCACATGCAGGGTGAGACATCCTTCTCCGGAAACATAGATTGCTGATCTTCCGCAGTTCGTACGTGTACGAGCCCACTCCCCGGGGCCTTTTGACTCCGTCGCACGGCCATTCTCGCCACCACCACCACCATCACCACAACCACCACCACCACCCGCCTAGTCCGCTCCCTCCGCCACCACCGCCGCCGCCATTCCACCGCCACCACCCGCCTAGCCCGCTCCCACCGCCGCCGCCATTTCATGGTCGTCACCATCACACGCCCTCCGCTCCTGTGGTACAGATCCCCGTGATTCACCGCCGCGGTAAATTCCAGCCACCACCGACCCTCATTCAATCCCACCCGCACTTCATGTATTCCAAGTGCACAGGCCGTAGGCGCGCGCTTTGTGTGGGTAGATTTCTATCTCTATCCAATCAGACCTCCGTCTCACGCGCAACTCATTCTAGATTGGAATAAACTATCGAGGGCAGAGTCACGAGCTGCGCGGGTGCATCAACGACGCCAAGCATGTATTCAACTTCCTCATTCGTGCGTCTCACCCCCATGACCAGCACTAAAAATACTTGCTGCTGATACGGTCTCACTAGGTCGCGGATATCGCGCCGAGGACATCGTTGTTCTCACTGACGACAGTCCGCAGCCCCGCGGACAGCCGACGCGGCAGAATATTATTGACGCCATGTAAGCCGCGTTCACTGGCTTCCCTGTGTCAAAAATACTCATTTCCGACTTGCAGGCATTGGCTGGTCAAGGATGCCCGTCCGCACGATGCGCTGTTCTTTCACTGTGCGTTGACCCGATCTGTGCGCAGTGGGATGAATGAATGAATGATGTAGACTCCGGACACGGCGGACAGACGCGGGATCTCGACGGAGACGAACCCGATGGGTATGACGAAACGATATACCCTCTCGACTACAAGCGCGCAGGGCATATCGTCGACGATGTATGTATTGTTCGTCACTGAGTAGTTTCAGTTCTGAAGTAAGAGGCGTGTAGGAGATGCACAATATCATGGTGGGTTGCCCGGATCGCGAGCGCGGAATCAACTGATGTAACTGCTCAGGTTAAACCCCTCCCCGCTGGATGCCGACTCACGGTGCGTCTCCCTGCTGCGAGTTGATAATCGACTAAGATGCATCCAGGCCATCTTTGATGTCCGTGTTTTGCTCATGTTACGGCTGTGCTCACTCTCATTTCATGTAGTCATGTCATTCTGGGACCGTGCTCGGTACGCATTCTTTCTTCCCTTCATCGATAAACTGACAGATTCATCCATCTGTTCATTCACATAGACCTCCCGTACATGGTATGTTACCCACTCCTCTCAGTAGCACGCTGGTTAGCTGCATTCATTCCAAAATAGTACGACCACCACGGTCGCCTCAAAGGCGTGCAAGTGACTGGACGTGCACTGGCGCGCAAGACGACGCCCGCAGACGTGATTTCTCTCTCGGGCTGCAAGGACGGACAGACGAGCGCGGATACGTTTGCAGATGGGATGGCTGTGGGCGCGGCGAGCCATGTGCGTCCTTTTCGTTTCTCCATTCCTCCTGGGTCGTCGCGTATTCTGCAAACAAGACTGAGTCTACCGCAGGCTTTCATCAAGGCCTTTGGTTTGTTTCTTACCCGTTTTGGCCGCTAATCCGTGTCTCGCTCATGATGATTTGAAGAAATGCATCAGAATCAGTCCTATCGGGAAATCATGCATAACATTCGGTGCGCTACAAAATTGTCTTTTGGTCTCCCTTGGCATAACTGATCTGAATTTTCCGCTGATAGCCTTATTTTACACCCCAAGTTCAGTCAGAAGCCACAGCTTGGGAGCTCGCATCCAATCGTGCGTTTTGCTCTGGTACATTGCTTCTCGATGAGTTGACATCCCCACTCTAGGATACGCATCTTAGGTTCATTATGTGACTGGCCGGACTGAACCCAGCGAAGTGAATGACATATATATTGCCACGCGTTGTTCGGACAAGTATTCTATTCTCACAGTTCTGCTGCTACCTATCGAGCATCGCCATTGTATTCCGTTAGCCAGCCCTGTAGCTTACCCGTTTCCCGTAATCGCCAAGTTTTAATGACCAGACATCCCGCTTTCGATGCCAAATCCACTGTAAGGCGAAGTTTCCAACCTCTACGTACTGGTATCGCCCGATTCCAAAGGTCGGAGTTTAATGACCTTTCGTTTAGAGTTGGGTGTACTTTCTTTTCGTTAACACTCCGATCGTGCAAAATCGTCGCTAACGTACAGTCATGGCTATCTTACAGCTGGATCGTATATCAGACCTTGTTCAAGCCCACCACTTCGAGCACATCAACATCCTTCTCCCCAGTGGGCTGCAGCCCAACGTCAGAGTCTCCGACACGATCCATCACATCGCGGAATTGCGGTACGAAGTTGCAGCAGAACGCGTATACCAACGTTACGATAAAGAAACACACCGGTACGACCATGGCGAACGCGGTAGAGTTGTGTAGGTCAGCGACTTTGGCGGTGAGCGGAGGGACTGCATGCCGTGCTGCGTCAGCCAATATATTCAGAAGAGATCGGATGAAGTGAAAGACGCACCACATGCGCCGCCGACAACGCCAGCGACGATCCAGCCTGAGGCACGCTTGGTGTGCCGCCCAAGGCCACGGATCCCGAGCGCAACGATCGTGGGAAGCATACGCTCTCAAAGAACAAGGTCATGTAGAGCATCGCGACGCCGGTGTGGTTGTTCCGCTGCGTTATGGACGCAGAACAGAAGACAATCACTCCTATGATGTAGACAAAGAATACGACGCGGGGACGGATCCGCGTCATGAGGGCTGTAAGAGGAAGTTAGCGTAGAACGGAAACTGGAGAACTAGTGCGACGCACCAGATCCAGAGAATCGCCCAGCTGCGAAGCTCCCTTGTGCGCCTGCAAGCAGCTTCGCACCGAGAGCGGACTTCGCGACGGTGTTCGTATCATTCGTCGGCCATGGCCATGTGTCGACGACGTAATTGATGAAGTACCTGCCAGGGCGCGTTAATGCTGAGAGGCTGAGAACAATGTAATGGAAGCCCACGACGCAATGGCCACTTGGGCGCCAGTATAGCAGAATTGGGCAAACGCCGCGGCGAAAACTCTCCATTGCTTCCAGAAGGGTTGTTCACCTACGTCTTCGCCAGCATGCGTCATCTCGGCCTGCTGGGCCATGTCCGTGTCTCAACCACATCATCAGAACACAATGCAGGTGGATAGGGACAAATAGCGCACCCGTTACCTCAGGTATTACGGAGAAGAAAAACACAACCTGGAAAGAAGATCAGAGCGATACATCATGCACCATTGACGGCGTCGGCATCGTACGGCAAGGCAAAAAACGAAAATGGCAATGGCGAGATACACCCACTGAACAGTCTTGAGAGAGTTGACGGAGTCACCCGTGTCCTTGAAAAAAACATAAGAGCCTTGACGGAATAATCAGGGCTGTCAGAGCTGCCAGGAAGAACGTGCACAAATACCAAGCACAGGACCAATGACGGTTCCAATAGCCTGGACTGCCTGCGCGATGTTGATCCGCAACTCAGCATACTTCGGCGGACCGGTGACTGCGTGCCGTTAGCAAAGGATGCGCAGAGTGCGGAGACCGGATGTGTGTACCGGCCATGTAAGGGTTGGCCGCCGTTTCAAGGCATCCGAGACCGGAGGCGATAACGAATGTGGCACCGCAGAATCCTCCGAAAGAGCGCTTGAGAGCGGCGGGCCACATACATAATGCACCGATGCCCTCTAGTGTGAGACCTGAGTGAAGGGCTATAGGAAATTCGTGGTGCTGGGAATGTGAGGTAGGCGTACCCAGAATGAACACAGCCCTGTAGCCGTAATGACGTAGAACCCAGTTGCCGTACCCAAGGGCGGCGAATGGGTAGGCTCCGAAGTAAGCTGCTTGTAGACCAGAAGAACGTGTGCGAGTAATTCCTAGGGTGTTTTGGAAATGTTTGTTCAGCGTATCTAGCAGACCATAAGCAAAACCCTGCCACCGCGGGAAACCTCAGTTTAATGGAATCGGGTGAGATATATAGATGCGAAAAGCGCACCCAAAGGAAGTACAAGATTGTGACGAGAAAAAGCGGCCAGATGGTCTCGCGTAATGTGAGCTGGGCAGCATTCGTAATGCGGTCGCCGACGCGAAGAGAGTGAGGGCGAAACAATGCTTTCTTCTTCTCCGAGTCTTCGACTGTTTTTTCTCCGGGAGGGGTCTTCATCTGGTGATGACGTGGGGCGGACGAGGGGCCTTCGGAGCAAGCCCCAGCTTTAAATGTCTTCCAGCCGGGCCGAGAGAGACGGGGAACGTCAGGTGGTGTGGTGGTGTCAAGGTGGTTTTTGCAGGACATGCGTCGCGTAACGCATCTGCTCCGACCACAGGGAGAGGTAGATTGAGAGGTAAGCTCCACTAGGCTACTAATCGGGTGCGCGTGAGTGACGATAGGACTCGATTGCGGCTTTTCGAAATTGTCTATCACTCGTGAAATGATATATGTCTCTTGACAGTCTATTCCGAGAAGTTGAATATAATTCGAGAAGGTCAGTTGACATTTTTTCACTCACACCTTGAAAATATGATGGCATCTGAGGAAGTCTGCGGTGCGCGGAGCACTGATTGGATTTCTTTTCCGAGAAGTGGTGAAAAAGTGGAGCCCGTACGCAAGAGATGGTGTGGCAACCTAAAACCCGGTGTCGCGGAAGAAGATAAGGTGAGGTAGTATATGTTTCCTGATGTTACTGAGAAGGGCGCGTCCGGTCGGTGATCAATTTCGAATTCAATCTCGGAAGACGCCAAGACGAACTTCTGACGACAAGGCGCGCCGCCGCTTCGCTCTGGGATGCAAGGCTCTGCAGCACAATTCGAAAGATATGTAGGCCATAAGTATTGCTAGAAGAATAAGGGGACACCAAGACAAGCGAGGCGCACCTCAACTCTAATTTCCGATCTCAGCCGATTTGCCAGCCCGGCTACCCTGGTCCTCCTCGGAGTCCCCCGCCCATATGACGAATATTCTGTGCACCTATAGTAATCGTTAAACTCCGCCCATTTCGGCGGGTCTTTGCCCGGACCATGCATCCCCATGTGTATGTGTTGCCTGAGACATTTGTAAAATGAGAGATGGACGCAAAACTGATGCAGTAGAAGTCACGCTACAAAAACAACACACGTGATTTGATTAAACACCTGATGGCCG
>QVIE01001500.1:0-10952 GCA_013387415.1 Panellus pusillus | reverse complement strand
CGATGTTGATCCGCAACTCAGCATACTTCGGCGGACCGGTGACTGCGTGCCGTTAGCAAAGGATGCGCAGAGTGCGGAGACCGGATGTGTGTACCGGCCATGTAAGGTTGGCCGCCGTTTCAAGGCATCCGAGACCGGAGGCGATAACGAATGTGGCACCGCAGAATCCTCCGAAAGAGCGCTTGAGAGCGGCGCGGCCACATACATAATGCACCGATGCCCTCTAGTGTGAGACCTGAGTGAAAGGCTATAGGAAATTCGTGGTGCTGGGAATGTGAGGTAGGCGTACCCAGAATGAACACAGCCCTGTAGCCGTAATGACGTAGAACCCAGTTGCCGTACCCAAGGGCGGCGAATGGGTAGGCTCCGAAGTAAGCTGCTTGTAGACCAGAAGAACGTGTGCGAGTAATTCCTAGGGTGTTTTGGAAATGTTTGTTCAGCGTATCTAGCAGACCATAAGCAAAACCCTGCCACCGCGGGAAACCTCAGTTTAATGGAATCGGGTGAGATATATAGATGCGAAAAGCGCACCCAAAGGAAGTACAAGATTGTGACGAGAAAAAGCGGCCAGATGGTCTCGCGTAATGTGAGCTGGGCAGCATTCGTAATGCGGTCGCCGACGCGAAGAGAGTGAGGGCGAAACAATGCTTTCTTCTTCTCCGAGTCTTCGACTGTTTTTTCTCCGGGAGGGGTCTTCATCTGGTGATGACGTGGGGCGGACGAGGGGCCTTCGGAGCAAGCCCCAGCTTTAAATGTCTTCCAGCCGGGCCGAGAGAGACGGGGAACGTCAGGTGGTGTGGTGGTGTCAAGGTGGTTTTTGCAGGACATGCGTCGCGTAACGCATCTGCTCCGACCACAGGGAGAGGTAGATTGAGAGGTAAGCTCCACTAGGCTACTAATCGGGTGCGCGTGAGTGACGATAGGACTCGATTGCGGCTTTTCGAAATTGTCTATCACTCGTGAAATGATATATGTCTCTTGACAGTCTATTCCGAGAAGTTGAATATAATTCGAGAAGGTCAGTTGACATTTTTTTCACTCACACCTTGAAAATATGATGGCATCTGAGGAAGTCTGCGGTGCGCGGAGCACTGATTGGATTTCTTTCCGAGAAGTGGTGAAAAAGTGGAGCCCGTACGCAAGAGATGGTGTGGCAACCTAAAACCCGGTGTCGCGGAAGAAGATAAGGTGAGGTAGTATATGTTTCCTGATGTTACTGAGAAGGGCGCGTCCGGTCGGTGATCAATTTCGAATTCAATCTCGGAAGACGCCAAGACGAACTTCTGACGACAAGGCGCGCCGCCGCTTCGCTCTGGGATGCAAGGCTCTGCAGCACAATTCGAAAGATATGTAGGCCATAAGTATTGCTAGAAGAATAAGGGGACACCAAGACAAGCGAGGCGCACCTCAACTCTAATTTCCGATCTCAGCCGATTTGCCAGCCCGGCTACCCTGGTCCCTCCCTCGGAGTCCCCCCGCCATATGACGAATATTTCTGTGCACCTATAGTAATCGTTAAACTCCGCCCATTTCGGCGGGTCTTTGCCCGGACCATGCATCCCCATGTGTATGTGTTGCCTGAGACATTTGTAAAATGAGAGATGGACGCAAAACTGATGCAGTAGAAGTCACGCTACAAACAACACACGTGATTTGATTAAACACCTGATGGCCGTCTCCGGCCTGTGTTGCAGTTGCATATACACTCCTCAGTCGAAGTCAGCATTCTGACAAAACTTGAAACACAACTTTTTACAGCCCCGGATGGCAGAGGAAGCCCCCTCCCCCTCCTAGTACAATAAGGGGATTCACATCTCGGTGCCCAAATCGACAGTGGCAAATTCAACAGAGCAACAGTAACCATTAGTAAGTACTTACACCACACAACCAATACTAGTAAAGGAAATTCGATGCATAATATCTGGCATTATTATCTGCACACTAGTTTGCTTTGACTTGCCGAGTGCTCAAAAGCTGATGTCAATGACAGCTGATCGCATCAATGAAGCAATGTGCATAAAGCTTCGGCCATTCGCTCAAACTCTCAGCTGCTTCAGTACAGTACTAAGTACTTACAATTGATTGAACACAAAGCCAAGTCGCCGGATGCAAAACATTGATGCGATCATACATAAATGATGCGGCGGATCAAGCGGCATTTGCCGCAAGCCTGACGACGATCGTGCCGAGCAGTGCAGATCAGCAGTTGCCATGGCCCATGATAAATTCTCTTCGCAATCTGTAAGTGCGTGATATTCAGGGAGTCGTGTTTGCAGATGATGCAGGGAGAAAGATACTTGTGTCCACTGTCCAGAGTCCAGAGTCCAGACGCAGTTAAAGTCATGCTGCCGGCGATGAGAGTGGTCCGTTTGGAAGCCCAACACTCGCTCAATGTATTTCAACGTGCCGTGTATAAATCTTTGATGAATAGCCCGAACTAAATCTTTGATGACTAGCCCGAACGCACAAAAGCCAACTTGAATCCGATGAAAAGTAAAGGAAACAAAATGATAGCCGGAATTATAACGATGGACTCCACTAAGAGATGAAATAGTAATCCAAACTGTAGGCAATCTCGCCGTCTGCGGATGGAGCGTCAATCGAGAGGATCATTCGGAGGGTGACTGGGTGAGCGAGACGTACTGATTACACGGTTGTAGCAGGTATTAACCGTGGGCAGCTGCAGTCCGTTCGCGCATCCGGGCTGGGCAATGTAAACTCCGAAGCTGAAACCTATTGAGACGCATATCAATGAACATGGTGACCTAATAACAGAGATGAGCGATAGCCGCACCGCTGCCGCTTTCGGAATAGATGTACTGTAGTATTACGTTCAAATCGAAAAGTCACAGGTCACAACCTGAAAAAATTCGAAAAAATTTGTATGTCACTGGGTCACCGAGGCAATTTTTGCCCAGCCGGAGGATGCCGAGGTTAGCCGAGTGCAGCCGGCGGATCAAATTTCCATTTTAGGACACGGCCATCAACGGCTTCGAATGGTTACATTCGAATGAAAAGTCACACTGAAAAGTACCATTCGAATTGAACGTAATACTACAGTATGCAGACTGATAGTAGAAGGTGTTCTGACATGGTAGTGAATTAGTGTGAGCAGCGCTGTGCATGTAAGTCTACGTACGACGTAGCAAGTGCTATAGGCCTGTGGAATGTACACATATGTGCAGTCCTCACCGTTGTCGCAGTTGGTGCCGGCGCACATGACAAGGGAGGGAGAGCCGTCGCCAGGGGGGTCCTGGCGTGCTTCGAGTGCGCGGAAGCCGGTGTGGGCAGATGTAGTCGTTCCCGCCTCAATGAAGTTGAAAGAACCTGGGCGAGTGCTTAGGCCACCAGGCGAAGGAGATACAGCTGAGGAGCCGGGCGCAAAGGGCACCGCAACGAGCGAACCCGTTGAAGTGACCGGAGATGCAACAGCGGAAAGAGCGAGCAGGAGAGAGGCTGAGAGGACTTGGAAGTGCATGGTAGAGCGGGATGCTAGAGAGTGTCCACCCTCGAAGCTCATATATACTGCTTCGTCCGGATCCTGTCTGTTAGCATCGACGCAATCTACTTGCCTCCGTGCCAACCCATTGCCAACCCATTGAATAGGGACGAACTGCCAGCCACAAAGGCCAGCCAGTGGATTCAGACAGACTTGGTCCCGAAGACGAAGGTTCGCATCCGAGTCGGCAGCTACAAAACAGGTGTAGTTATGCGCCCAGCTGACCATGGTTTGATATTGTACTCCCAGAACAAAAGGTACAAGCCGCCAGGTAGGTATTTCTGTCCAGATTCTAGCCCATAAAGAGCCTAATGGGCGAGAGGAGAGGCAAGTTTTATCGTTAGCCGAGACGTTGCCGAGACATGTTGAATTGATAGCGCTATTGAACATACTTACATGGTGAACATGGACGCAACGTCCGACGACATCCCAAAGACTTCTCTCCCTGAATTCTAAAGGTCGACAGATGTATGGAGCCTCTCAAAACACCGCGGAGAGTACACGAGGTCGGAGAAGGTCGTAGAGGGTCGTAGACAACCCCGGATTAGAACTCACCGAGGGACACGGAACCGTCGGTTTCCGAAGGATCCGAGATAGGACCATGGCAGTTTTTCCTGAGTCCTCCACATACTCCGCTTTGCCGCGGCGCGGACACTCGCCAGCAAATATATCACCGAATGCAACAATGTGATGACGTCGATTGAGTTGAACGTGCGTGGTTTCAATAAAGTTCGCTGTCTGGTATCAAAAGCCTGAAAAATGGTGGACCCGATGCCTGGCTGTCGTGGACCATTGCATTATCCATAACGGAGTCCCCTCTAGCTCAATTTTGAGGGAGCAACGTTGGTTTATACCACACTCCGCGTGACCGCGTCCGGGAAGACATTTAACTTACTATGCTTTGACTGCCCGATCAAAGCACATCCTAAGTAATGACGTAAAAACTACACTTTTTTGCCAAATCCAGGCGGGTCCCTTCAAGGGATAGGCGAAAATAAGTCAGGGGTGCGTATTGAATGGCATTTCCCCCATGGACAGCTAATTTCCCGGCAACGTCTGGTTAGCAGCCAGAGAAACAAGGTGGACAACTCGGAAAGCATCGGCTCACTGAGCTTCGGTAGGACTAACTTCGGTCTGAGTCAACGCTCCAAGAAATAAATAAAAAAGAGCTGAGCCGCTGTCGGCAGTGCATCGGCTGGTGTTGGAATGACCCGGGTTTGCCAAGTACCTCGGCATGACGTCGTCTATGCACCGTCAAACTTGAGAGTATCTACTCGGAGGCACATAGATATCATGAATTTCGCTGATATATTACGTTGATTATCAATGAGGGCATCTGGATCGCCCAACGATTATTCAACAGCATCGCTGAGATCCAACAGATCAGACACACCTACTATCGCTTGTTAGCGGTTCATGATCAAGATCATCGAGGTTGAGCATTTGGTCCACTAGCCTGCATCTGATTCAGCGCAGGAATGAAATTAAAATTAGCGCTGCAGGTGAGATACAACAATGGGGTCACGAACACGAGGCTGGGCCATAGGCTGCGTCGATCCGCCAAACGCGCTTTGTTGCGCAGCGGCCTGGGAGTTCTTGGTCTCTTTGCGTTTCTTCAAATTTTTGTAGAGCATTATACACAACATGCTGCTTTTGTAACGAGAAGGAACAGGAAGGAAGGATCTGACTTTGGCTGAAGTTCCTCCATCGGTCATTTATATTTCGGAGCCGTGGGCCGATCAATGACTATTTTGGCGTTGGGCCGGAAACTCCATCGGCACTGAGCGCTGAGCGCTGAGCAGCCTTCGCCGTCGGAACTTCGAATGATACTCTAAGTATGCATTATACTTAGCTGTTGCCAAAAATTTCTAGGCCAACCCAAAATAATCCTGACATATCGGCCAGCGTCATCCTGCTCCAGCCACAAGCGTTCCGCCGTGTTGGTCCCATTCAGAAAGATGGCGATCTATGACGTTCCTCAGTCAGAAAGCATGTCTTTCGTAGTTCCGCTCGACGATCCAAGAGTTGCGGGTGGAATTCACGCATTGAAATTTTGGAAGCGATGGGAACGTATACTAAACTGTCCGTGCGGTCCGTGCACCCAATCGCGAAGAGTCCCGTCTCATTTCACCTCACTCATCCATGTCCCCTGCCGCCAACCCCACCGGCACTGAGTACGGATCGGGAATCGGGGCGCGCACGCTGCCAGGCTCGTATATCGTCACGAACGTCTGGTTCGTGGCCGTCGGAAGATTGCCCGTCGCCAGGAAGTCGATGAAAGCGGTGCGTGCTGGGCCGGGGACTGCATATTGACAAGACAGTCGGTAAAGGGGAGTGAGTGAGGATGAGGACACGAAAGGGCGCACCATTGTACGTCCCGTGGTCGTCACCGTGACGGACAACGAGCACCGAGTTTGGGGCTAGGCTCCATTCAAAAGAGGCGAGCTCCGTCGGAGTGCTGTGGGTATGAAATAGAAGTATATTGTCAGCAGGTGTAAGAATAACTGGACAAGGAGAACGCACGTATAATCAAAGTCCGCGGTGACGAGCACCATGGACGCATTGACGGGTACCGTGGGGTTGCTGGGGGCGTGGTAAGGCCAGGCGGTGCAGAGTAACTGATGAATACGCGTGAGTTCGGTTGGGTGCGATACGATGCACTGGAATGGTAGAGGGAGAGAACGCAAACATACATGAAGCATCAGGAAGAAAAGATACTGGACTTTGAGCGGATCGCTCTCCGCGCCAACCTGCAGGATGTTGGAATACCCCTCAAACGTGTTGTTGTCCACGTCTTCAAATCCATTTCCAATCAAAATCAACCCAACTGAGAACCGGAATAACGAACAAAAAACGCACGATAATCCAGACAATACGTTGTCGCAATCGGAACCACCGCTCCCGTGAAGATCGGCGCGGTAGCGGAATAGTTGAACAAACTCCAATTGCCCTGCGTTGCCTCATACAGCGCGGTGTTGAGTAGAGGGAAATCAGGGTCGCCCGCGAGGTACTGCAGGCCGACGAAGAAACGCACGTCAGCGGCGCTGACGTTCGATGTCGACGCAGAAGCAGAACCTGCGAGGTCGATGACCGTTTGGAAGGCCTGCAGAGGTGATGTTTGAGGCAGCGCGGAAACATGAGAGCACGGAACGCAAACGCACTTCGAGAACGGCACCTTTGCCTTGCGTGTGCAACGGGCAGGTAGTGTCATTCAGGCAGTATGCGTCGGAGCGCGTGAGCGAGCGGTCGACTGCCGCGTACTGCTTTGAGAGAAGATCGACGTTGGACTGAACGATGTGTAGTGAGCTGCCGGGAAAAGCTTGAAGACGGTGGTGTTTCTGCAACGCACCAGGCCCGGGGGTAGACGGCGTCCAGGGCGAAGCGCCCGACGTGCTCAGGGAAGGTGTGGGCGTACATTGCGCCGTAGTACGTCCCACTGGATGACATCGGTTTTGAACATGTTTAACAAGCAAGGGGGAGACTCACTATGAGATGCCAAAATGATGCATGGTATCGTAGCCTAGTGCAGCGCGCACCTGATCCCAGTCCTGTATAACCTCGCGCGTTCCAACGAATTGCACAATCCCTTGCGGCGTCGAGAGGTCGATGCAGCTCTGGGCGTACGCACGCACGGGGGCTTGGAACGCTTCGAGTTCTGCTTCGCTTGCGGGGCTACATACGATGGAGTTTCAGCACTCCGTCGGTCGTGGACATGGGTCGTCTCACAGCGAGGATGATAGTGTCAAGTTTCCGAGAGAACAATTAAGAGCGTTCGACTGCCACCAGCCCCGAGTGTCAATCGCTAGCGAAACCTCAATCGAATGGAGACGCGACCAAGTATGGAAAAGGCGCACCCAAGATGTCGTATCCTTCCAGACCCGCGAACCACGAGGCTCGGTCCAAGTCCAATGCAATCTCCCAAGAATATGAAGCGACCTCCTGGCCCGGACCACCTGGTGGCATTCAGTCTGGTAGTGCAAACCAAAGAAAAACGCAAATGCTACCTGGGTTACTGTAAAGAGTTAATTATCAAGCGACACATAGCCACGCGGACTCACAAGTTGATAAGACCTTGCGAGTCATCGGGGCGATACATGGTAAATCCCAGAGTAATCTTGTTCGAATCGCCGAAGGGATCCGCGTAGTCCATGGGGACGTCCAGCTGCCCGCAGTGGAGGGTCGGCGGGAGCGGCAAGGTGAGGTTCGTGCCTTGTAGCGGAATGGGAACGTTATCAGCGCAGTTGACCCACCGGATCGCGCTGAAGTTCTGGGAAAGCGTAGATGGTAAATGAGAGAGGATGCCTAGGGCGGCTGCCACAATACGGAGAGGAAGGGAGGGCATTTCTGGGAGTGGTGCTTTCCACGCTGCTTTTTTACAGCTGAACCGGTACCGCAGCCAGTATGACGAGACTGACGGAAATACGCCAGCGGGCATCGCACCGCGGCTTACGAAAAGATAGTAGTCAAGCGTTGGTCAAGCGAGCGTTTGGGCTCGGTCCCACACGGTCTACGATGGATTCGATGCATTGGGTTATAGCAAAGACCAGCGAGCCGTCGCCTAGGGTAGGGGGCGCCTCGAGCGTCGGATTATCGGGTCGATTCAGAGTGGGCCGTGCTGCCGCCGTTGCGAAGCAGTGGATTAGGATTGTGGAGGATTGTGGTCCGTGCGCGGGAAACATGGGATGACTCACTTCCATCAGTCTCACGTGAAACCTCAGCTTGACCATCACCGTGGTGTGATCACGATCATTGCGAGATATACTACAGCCGTACGGAATATCGTCGGAAAGTCCTCAGAGCTACTCCATGTGGCGACTATTCCAGGGAGTATATTGCTTTTTCTTGAATTGTTTTCGAAAATCTATTTTATGGCAATATTTAGTATTTACTAAATTTTACTTGGTCAGGGTGGTCTGAATCACGCCCTCCAGGCTCTTCAATTGCAGCACGGAAATCACGCAAATGGGTCCACAGTGGCATAGGTTGGGACATTTTTCGGCGAGTTCATCTGCCGTGATGTAGATGTCGATGCATGATGGTGGAATCTGAGAAGAAATGAATTCCACTAGGGAGATTATGAGCCCAAGATGGCCGTGGGCCTTGCGTGGGCCATCATCATGAAGAGCAATACTACAAAAGACAGAATTGTACTTTTTGGTCAACCAACAGCCAAGCGATGCTGTTGGTAACCGCGTCCTGATTGAAGTACAAGACGGTGCTCCTTCCGAGCACGGTGCAATTGAGGATCAACGACTTGAGAGCAGACAAGTAGAAATGCACGATCATATCGACGACGTTGAACTTGAGAGGGTCATAAAAGAGAGAGCGCCGTACACGGATGGGATGCCTGGGACGCGCTGGGTTGTGGAATTGGGACGAGCGACTCAGATGGGTAGCATATGTCTGTTCGCTCCCGAGCCGTGATATTTATACTTAATCTCCGAGTCGTAGCAATTCCGCGAAGGGGATGTTACTACGGTAGTATTTCAATCGAATTGAATGGCCGTTTCTGCGTGCACGCCGCGGGCTTCAGTCACCGTTTGTACCGCAGAACCATGTGGGTCGGAGGTTCTGGGGAAACATGTTGGTTGAAATCCGGGTAATGGATTCCGTCTATCTAGTATCCACCCGCTAATCAAATAAGTATTTGTAGTAAGTGTAATGTAAGTAGAAGAAACGAGCGTTTTCCGTAGTGGTGTGTATGCCAAAGAATTCAATCTAATATCTACAATAAGTCAGAGTCCCATGAGTGCGTGCGTGTCCTGAGCCGTGAACGATATAACGCAGAAAAAAGCAACAAAACATTCAGGGACGCAGGCGCTCACGCACCCCCTACTGCCATCTCGATGTTCTTGCCCTTGATGTTTTTCCACTCGATAACCAAGGCGCCCACCAAACTCAAACTTGCCATGGCAACCGAAACGTAGAACGCCGCCACGAGCGCGTCGTTGTACACCTCAAGCACATCCGCGAACAAGTCGGGCGCGACCACCTGCCTCAGAGCCGTCGCACCAGCGCCGAGCACCACGTTGGGGTCGATGGCAGGCACACGGTGTACGAGCCCCTGCACGAGCTTGTTCGTGAATACATTTTGTCCGATGGAGATGAAGAGTGCGCCGCCGAGCGTCTGTGCGAACATGATCACGCTCGTTCCCGTCGGTACGTCCTTCAGGTCGAGCACAGCCTGCGCAGCGAGCATGGGCTGCTGCATCCCAAAGCCAATGCCGAGGCCGCAGAGAATTTCGTACGGGAGCCAGCGAGTGTGCGATGAGGTTGTGGTGAGGGTAGAGATGAGGCCTGTGCCGACAGCGGATAGGACGGAGGAGAGGATCATGAAGGGGGCGTAGTACCCGAGCATGGTGATGGCGGCGCCCGCAATGAGGGACGCGACGACGAGGGATAAGATCATGGGGAGGTTGTCGATTCCTGAGTGCACAGCGGAGACGCCGTGGATCGCCTGGAACCATATCGGCAGGTAGAAGCTGAGGATAAAGAACGCGGAGCCGATGCAGAAGGCATAGAACGCGCCGGACCAGATGGAACGTTTACGTATGATGCGCGGCGGGATGGTGGCGGCGTCACCCTTCCAGAACTGCACAATGACGAACAAGCTGATGAGGACTCCGAAGAACACGAAGAGGAGAATGATGCGCCAGGAGCCCCACGCGTACTTGGAGCCGCCCCATTGGAGAGCGAGCAAAAGGGAGATTACGGCGGGGATGAAAGCGAGGGTGCCCCACGGGTCAAAGAGCGCGAGGCGCGAAGCAAAATTGGTCGCCGTAGACTTGGTGTCAGTCGAACGGCGCGGCATTTTGAACACGAGGACGACGACCGCGAGAGTCACAGCCCCGATGGGGAGGTTCTGACGATGGGGATGATCAGTGATAGAATACAAAGAAGCGGAACAGTGACGCACAATGTAGAAGCACCACCGCCAGGAGACCTTGTCAGTGAACGCACCACCCATGAGCGGCCCGCGACGCTAGCAATTCCGTACATACCGCCGACCAAGCAGTGTACATGGGACGCTTCTCAGAGGCACGGTGTTGGCAACGATGATCATCGCTCCCGAGAAAATCCCGCGCTCCCGAGGCGGCAATAGCGCGGCCAACGATGAGAGCGTTGGAGTTGGGGGCGGCGCCGCAAAGAGTGAGCCGATCTCGAAGAGGCAGATAGCGATGACATAAACCCATTTGATAGGCAGAAAGGTATAGAATTTGCCAAAAAAGAAGCTGCGTAGCGGCGGTCGTCAAGAGGTAGCTGCGTCATTTGGTTGAAAAATTTGAAGGAAAGAAAACAGAAAAAGAACACGCACGCAGACCCATACCATCCGACATCATCCAACGAGTGAAACTGGTCTGTGATCTTCGGGATGGCTGTCGCTATAATGGTGTTGTCCAGAGCGACCAGGAACACGGAGAGACATAGCGCGAGCGACAGGAGAGCAAGTTTA
>QVIE01000468.1:0-29733 GCA_013387415.1 Panellus pusillus | reverse complement strand
AACTGCTCGCACTTATATCAGAGCTTTTCTAGCAATAGAGTCTGTTGAGAAACATACCGTGTCGCCTATCAAGACTTCTGCGTCAGGTCGCATACTGACATTGAGGCCGTAGAAGTACGCAGATTCGAATACGACTGTCAAATTTCCAGCAGTGACGGAATTCAGGAACGACACGTCGAACAAGTATTGCCGGAACTGGTTATTGACCCACGCAACAGGTTGATCGGCGACAGTCTGTAGAAAATTAAATTTGAGTTGTTCTTGCACGATTGTTAGTCTTCGCGGACGTACAATGTTTGCAATGGTATCGAGACCGTGAAATTGGAGCAGAATCTGCTCCGCCGATTGTACCCGCTCGACAGAAAAGGAGCCAGATCCGCTGTATAGGTCCAATTGTCCATGAATACCCAGCGTTCGGTGAAATCTACCGAGTGCGTCAGGAAGAGAGTGAGAGTACAGGACAGGGACGAACCATTGATTCCGAGCAGCGGTTCAGTGATGACGCCCGCACGTACCAGGTCAAGATGAGCTTGAGACGGAACGGTCGCTGGAACCACGATTGAGCCGTTTTGATTAACGAGAGTCCACTCGAGATTCGACAGCTT
This sequence comes from Panellus pusillus, assembly GCA_013387415.1. Taxonomy (NCBI): domain Eukaryota; kingdom Fungi; phylum Basidiomycota; class Agaricomycetes; order Agaricales; family Mycenaceae; genus Panellus; species Panellus pusillus. The sequence continues at coordinate 29,128 of QVIE01000468.1, read as the reverse complement.
GAAGACTGCAGCGAGTACGCTGCAAGGCCATAGAAAGAATAAAGTTGTCGGCGCATAGGAGTGACCCTGGGGAAGGAGAGTACGGAGGACCGTTATGTATGTAACATTTGCGTGGAGCCGTTACGGCGATGATCTGTGGATTGAATTCGGATTGCACTGCACTCCTGACAGGTTCGTCTGACGAACTGGGGGTGTGTGATGAGTTTCGAGAAGGCGAATCCTCAGAACGTGACGTTTTACGCGACACCTATACATGTACAGGCGGGCCGCGGCCAGCGGCGCGGTTCTCGGGTGACGCACTTCGGGTCGACATAGGAAAGCCCATGGCTTCTGAGTAATTTGCTAAGAAAAACTCGATAGAGGAAATCTGGTGCTCACATTGCACAAGGACCGTGGTTCTCCTCAAATGTTCTCCGAGGTCACCAGAAGGTGCACTCAGATAACGACCTTGAATGTCAGCAGTCAATGAGGACCAGGTCGTCACGGTTGCGATGGAGCGATGCCCTGGGATAACGAGTCCGATTATTGAGGGATGCAAGAGCGCTTCCATACAGGCTGGTTGACGAGAGCAAGGACGAGAAACAGAAGCAAGCCGTGTTCCGAAAAGCTCCGAACTGGAGCTTCGCGACAGGTGCACTGATCAGCGGCATTCGCTCCGACACTAGTATAGTACTGCACTTGCTCTATATTTGTCGCGCACGCCGGCACGCTGAGCGTGTAAGTACAAGCGCAGTTCGGATCAATTTGGACGAACCAAACAACTTTGGCTTTGTTGATCTCCGCTCCATCTCACCGCTGTCCGACCACCGTCACCCACTACGTCCAAGGAACCCACCGCCCGCAGCTCTCGCATCCAATAGCCTCTTTTAGATGCTCTCGTTTTGATTTTGGCCCCTTCGCCCCCTACCGCGCAATCGATCACCGATTTCAATGCAACCCACGTCGACCGCGCGCGCGAAGCTCTCAATTGGAAGTTCACGTCTCTCTGTCCCCTGTCAACGTGCCATTCCTGGGCCCAATATCTGATCCTTTTCTTTCCCATACTGATCGCATCTTGTCCCGTACAAATACTCAAAGTTTTTTTACAATACACTAGTTTTTTTTGCCCTCTCGAGCCTCGTGCTCGAGTTACCAGCTTCGGTGACATAAACGACTCGCCGCCACACGCTATGCTCTGCTTCACACCGACTACTTCCCGCTTTGTATTATCTCTGACCTCGCCTCTTCTATCCGCCTCGTTCCGTCGAATCGGCCGTCGGTGATTGGCAGCTGTGACCGTCGGCACCAGGCTTGAATTGAAGGACTCGTTGTTACATTCCTACTTGCCCCCACCGCGCTCACTCATCTATTTAGGAGTTTGCTCGCGCTTAGTCCGTCGGTAGACACGTCGGTGTCAATTCTCCAGGTACGTACTATATTCAGTTGGCTTGCTATACGCTTAATGAGCTCGCTAAGTATATTCATTCTCTAGCTCCTCACTCGGTCTCACAGTGACGACTTTGAGGCAATCCACCTGGGCGTGATTCGAGTCATTTCCCGACCATCATCGGCTTAATGCTTCTGGATTCTGATTCTGCCTGAAGCCAGGACATGGACTCAGAAGGAGCGGGATGATATTCCCTGCTAACATATACCTGCATTCTTCCCATCCCAGCCTAGGACCGCAAAACATCTGTTTATCATCTGTGCCCCGCTCACCGTACATTAGACAAGCCCCGTTGTGAGCGCAATTCCTCTGGCGGAGTCCATGTATTTAACTCAGGAATCCGCTTCCCATGTCGTAACACCACCGATGCGTCAGATGATTAACACTTCACAAACGTAGGAGATTCTGTTGCGGTCCAACGCAATACTACAACGTGGCCTTGACAAACAGCCGTCAGTGCTCTCTCCTTGCATCATGCATATGAACGAAACATAGCCCTGACCATTCTACGAGATGCACAGGGACTTTCTGGGACGTTTTTACGGCTAACGTGGGTACCGACGGATTTGAGTTTTCACGGGAAACTTTCCCAGCTCCGCCGTCTGTGGGGTGCGACTTTATTGTCAATGTCAATTACGGTTCATAATGCTTCAGACACCAGACGGATATAAGCGAGTGCTCAACCTCTCAGCAAAATCCGTGAGCTCTGCTTTTTTTATGCGCTATCCTTATGGTCGGTCCAGGCACGGGAAAGTCGCGCCGTTGGAGAGATGGTGCGTGGCACAAAAGCCTTTACAGTGGGAAGTGTACGGTCTCTACGGCAAATTAAGCCTCCGCATAAAAAGGTCCCTCTCCCGCTCACTTTCATGTCAGCTCCACCTTTCCATCCCGTCTTTCTCATCCCTCCATGCGCTCTCCGTTTTCTCTGTTTCTCCTGCTCTGGGCTGCCGCTGCTCAAACACCCATCCAATGGACGTTCGTGCAAAACGGCATGTCCGGCATCGTCCCTCTCGAACTTATCACCATCTCCGACACACTGATGCTAATGATGGACCGCGCTGACGGGAATCCCCTTCTCTTGCCCACCGGCGAGCCCTCGTGGGCCGCACTCTGGCACATCAACAACCACACCGCGACACCCCTCAGCACAATCACGGATACGTTTTGTTCGTCCAGCTTTCTCCTATCTTAAACGTGCCTAACCCAAGCCAACCAGGTGCCGTTCGTCCTTCCTGCTCATTCCTATCCTCCTCCAACTAACCCAAATACCCAGGGCGGCTCGTTCATTAGCAACGGCACCCTCGTCGCAATCGGCGGCCAGGCACTCGAGACGCCCGGGCAGCCCCCGCCGACGGGCGCATGGGCATCCGTCTTTTCGGCCCGTGTACTGAACCCACCGGCGCGGGTTGCACCATCTTCGAAGATCCCGAGCATCTGCACTTGGTTGTGACGCGCTGGTACCCGACTGGCTTACGCATTCCCGACGGCAGTCTCATGATCATCGGGGGAGCGACCAGCTCACCTTGTTCAACACCGTAAATGTCGCTGAAAACTCGATTGAATTTTTCCCCAGCAGGAAAAATGAAGAAGGAGCGGTCCGGCCGAGTCAGTTCTTGAATGATTCGAATCCTGCAAACCTCTTTCCCCGGTGAGCTGCATGTTTTCGACGAAATAAAGTCACAACACTGACGATTTCTCAGCTCCTTCGTCCTTCCATCCGGACACGTCTTCGTCGTCGCGAGCAACATCTCAATGATCTATGATATCGACACGGACACAGAGTTGATGCGGCTGCCGGAGATCCCAAACAATGTGCACATCGGGCCCCCGTTCGACGGCACGACGCAGCTCCTGCCCCTCTCCCCGCCTCTGTACGAACCGACCGTGCTCGTCTGTGGGGGCTCCAACGTGTCCATCACATCAACCGCGGCGCAACTCTCGATCCACGACCCCGCCACGAAGCAGTGCTTCCGGATCACGCTAACGCCGGCGGGGATCGCAGCCGGCTGGGAGCTGGAGGAGATGCCAGAGGAACGGATCATCATGGAGACTGTGATGCTGCCGACTGGTGACGTCATACTTATTAACGGCGCGCACACTGGGTGCGTTCATTTGATATTTGGGCGTGGAATACTCATGAGAACCAGATATTCCGGCTACCCAACCGTCGGCGACGCCAACGCTACGCAGTCCAACTCGGCGGACCCAGCAACACGCGGGATGGTGTACCGTCCGGCGCTGCCGGTGGGCCAACGGATCACGCAGGATGGTATGCCGACGAGCGCCATCCCGCGGATGTACCACTCGGCTGCGGCGCTCACGGCACAAGGGTGTGTTCCTCCGTCATCGAACCATATTTTATCCAGACATTCCTTTCGCAGAAATATCATGGTGGCTGGCTCAAACCCGCACCCCTCAGTTGTCGAGCCGCCTACAAATTTCTCCTTCCCAACCGAGTTCCGTGTGGAGTACCTCAACCCCGCTTTCATTACTAACAACACGCCCCGGCCCGTCATACAGAGCGCGCCCAAGCAGATCCAATTTAACCAGAAGGCAGCGCTCAGGGTCTCCATCCCGCCGACGCTGTTCCACGGTGGCGAACTTCAGGGTATAGTGCACTCTTTCTCTGTTGCCTGTTTCATAATCTAACTCGCAACATGATACTAGTCTCGCTCATTGACATGGGCTACGTGACCCACGCGCAGCACGGGAATTCACGGCTCGTGTTCCTCGAGCACGCCCTCTCCGGGAACATACTTGAGATCGCCGCGCCTCCGAATAACAACATTTACCCGCCGGGCCCTGCGTGGCTGTTCGTCGTCGCGAACGGCGTGTGGAGTGAAGGTGTGCAGATGATGATCGGGACCGGTGAGAGTCCGCCCGTCGCGGACCAGGGCATCCCTCTGCAGCTCAGTAGTCTTTGAGCAAGGATGGTTATTCAGATTCAAAAGAAGCTGCGGCCATCGACAGCTATTGTGGAAACGATAGAGTTCCAAAAATTCTGAGCGAGCTGGTCGACCACAGCTAGCCACAGCTCCACATCCACTATTTACGAGATTCTGACACACCAACATCGTACTGCTCCAGCAGGCAGACGTCAGGCTTCAGCTTCGTCATGATCTAAAATTGTGTCAGGCCGAACTTTGCCGAATGCTGCTCAAAATATTCAAAATGTCTACTTATCGTGTTCAAAATAGCTGGAAAGGTATTAGTATCCGTTCTTTAACGATGTCTCAATTCTGTGTACCTCCCAATCTCTTCTCTGTGTATTTCTGGACAAATTGAGCATCTACGACCACCATTTGAGTCACTAAATTCATTTTCCTGACAATGCTTTCAGAGTTTTGGCCCTTGGGTGGTAAAATTCAAAGAAATCCTATGTTTCATCGTCACTGTTGACTGAGAATAGTCGTGGCTGTTTGGGAGGGATTTTGGCAGATCTGAATCACAGGATGCGCTTATATAGACTCAATCCACGAAGGTATTTGATCAAAATTTAGACAGGCAATTGAGGTTGCATGACTACTATTGTTGTGCGGGAAATAAAAGTGGTGATTATTACAAGGAAAAAACTACAACTTATACATTGTTCAGAATACTATCCAGATTATACTACGAATTCATAGAATGTTGAGTAAAAACAGCCACGGGGAGAAAGTCCGGGAATGATGAACCGTGGGAAGATGACAAATAACAACAACAACAAACCACGAACGATCGTCGATCATTATGCTGCAGCTTGACTCAATTGTGTTTGGGATAAATTCACAAAATATTGCATCTGTACTGGATAGAGCTAAAGGAATGGCTTCCGGCCACGGTGTTCCAGACTTGCCGAAATCTCTTAATAGCAGCCTCATAATGAATATTCGGGCGATGATAAATGACCCAAATCTTGTACGTAGACACGGAGTATTATGACAGTTTCACCACTCAAAATTCGACCTGAAGAATAATGAATATAGGAGTACAGCGTGTCTGTATGTGCAGCGATTGTTGAGAGATACATCACTATGTTTGATCAGATCACGGCTGTGCCAAGTCATATGCAAACGGCAATAATTCGGGGGCTTTATGCTGCACTGGAGGCGATCTTTCGGAATACGGCAAATGTAGGCTACATTACTTCTAAATCGAACAATTTGGCAGGCATTTGCCCTTTCTCTACAGATCCCTCCTCCAGTGCCGAGTTAGGAACAAGGAGCATGATCATGATTATCAAATGATGATCACATTGCATCAGCTCTTGCGTTGCACCATGCATTTTCGTCCGAGTTGGCATGCCCCCGAGATTCTTTGCGAAATCTTGCTTTTCTCGATCTTCGTATGATGCTGATGTGATCCACGGTGAGTGCAACCGACGGCATGTCGGCAGTTCAACACGCCAGCGGCCAGGCTCCATGCCTGCGCGCTGCAAAGGTTGGGCGGCCCAGCAATTTCCAAAACGGAAAGATACAAGAAGACTAAGTACATGAGACGTAACACCTTGCAGGAGAATGGACACAAATTCAACAATCCCAGTCGACGTCAAAACCTACGAGCTGGTATTCACCGCTCAACTATCAATATCCACATGAGTATCCAGAGACAGAACGAAAGCTTTGATCCGAATACTCACCTAGCTGCAGCCCACAGGCAGAACATAGCCCGTAATCTCAACATCAACGTACCCATCATCTGCAATGAACTGGAGCCGTTCTGCTTCTGAGGTTGTATAAAAGTTATCCGTCCCGTTCGCGCTGTACAAACGATACACCGGAATGCTGCCGCACACTTGGGTCGGGTAGATGTTCACAATCGGCTGGTTGTGACGGTGGTGTACCCGTCCTGTTGAGCGGACGTGACCTCCGTGGTGTTCATCGTATAGAAGTTATCCACGACATCACTGTTGTAAAGATGATACAGTGGGGCGGTGCCTTCCTCCTGTGTGAGGAAGACCAGGCCTAGGACATTTTCGAAGTCGTAGCCTCTCGGGACGAACGCGTTGATTTCTGTGGAGTCTGCGGTGTACCAGTGATCGATCTTCGCACTGTTGTAGGTTCGGTAGAAGGGCACGGCATCGGCAGGGGCTCCGCATGTACGAGCCTGGTGGAAGAAAATGTTGAGACAGGTCGATGTCACACCAGGGCCGCGGGCGACGTACCTCAAGTGCAGACCCAGAAGGATTTGACGCAAGGGCAAGGCTGAGGCAAGTGGAAACGATTACCAGAAGTGACAATGGTTTCATGTTGTTCATTGAATCCCAGCGAACAGTTGGGTCTCTTTTATAACCTGTGCCAGCACTCGAAGTGAAATGCAAGAACTGAAAGGTTGAATGTTTCGTGCTACCAGTAGAGGAGCGCTGCAGACAAATCGCCGGTAGAAGCATGATTCTGAATGGCATGGAATTCACCTTCGGCGGGTATAGGGCAGTTGCGACTTTTGTAATGTTGTGAGGTTTGTGACTTTGTAAGGTTCCCCCAATTTAGATATGACTAAAATTGGTACTCGCTTAGTGTGCGGTCACGGTCCGGTACATCAAAACTCTCGCAGAGTTGCCGCAGGCAAGCACCATGCAGTGAGCCTGGGGCAAGCGAACACCACACAATTGTCAATGGGTCCAGCGGCGAGCATGAAGGGGAGGGGGAGGGTCCGCGGGGGTCTCCCCGTGTATCCGGTCAATAAAAATAAAAAGGCCTCGCGCCTGCAAAAAGGTCACGCCAGCAAAAAGGCAGCACCAGAGAAAAGGTTGCACCAGCGAAAGGCAGCGCAAGCGAACATGCAGCACTAGCAAGCACGCGGGGTCTGGGGATAAAAATAGTGTGTGCTGCTGCCTGCATCTTGTCGATCCCAGAAATTTGCCTGCTGAAGATACTGTACCATTCCGATCGTATGTTCAGGTGACGGGTGACGGGGGTCGTGAACTGAACATGTTCGGTACCAGTGACGGTTACAGACAATTTTTTCGGCCCAAATAGGCTAAAAACAGCCGAAAATTCCGGCCGGCATCGGCCGGCATTCCATTTATGGTAATTTTGATGTGATTGCCGATCAATGAACATGTTACCCAGTGAACATGTTCGGTGACGGGTGACACCCCGTGAACCTATGATCGGAATAGTACAGTAGCCATCAACCTCACGAAGGTGCTTAGGTGGCCATCAACCTCACGGAAATGGCCATCAACCTCACGGAAACACAAACCACACAACATTACGAGTGTGGGCTTAACCCACGGGTATATGCTAGTTCCTCAATGATCTATCATCTGTGTCATAAACGGGATTGACATTGATGGATAACATTGACGGATGTAGCTAGTGCCGACGAGATCTGCGAAGAAGATGGTCCGGTGAGACTATTCTCGCTGAATTTTTGAGCTGAAGTGTCGCAGAAGAAGAAACCTTCTGGCGTGATGATTCTGACTGGGGGATGATTCATGAATGACAAGGACATTAACGGGCACCATTCTCCTCGGTGCAACTCCGGGTTCATGGAAAACCTCGGAAATCTTGGTGTCTTTGTATTACAGCTATGCCAATCAAGTGAGCGACAGGGGAAATTTCAAGTAGCTTCGTGGGCACGAACGTTCATCCATACCAAGACATGTCGGCGCCGGGGAATCTCCGGAATGCTAAGGACTCTCCGGAAGGAAGGTTGAATGTGTCGGTCAAGGCACATGGTCGACAATCGCGGAGTTTCAGAAGCTGCTTGAGCGTACTGAATTTTCCTGGTATAATAAACACACACCCCTGCCACAGCCTTTGGAGGTTTAGCATCAGACGACCAGTTCTGGATGCAGGCCAGAAGCAAGATCTTCGGCTCCGTGAGCGCCATATCATGATCGCTCCACTGTCAAATTTGGAGGGAAAAATGAGCCATACTATGTATTGAGGAAGTCAGGAGCGCTCGGGCCCGTCATCACTGAGGCATTGATGTAGCCAGGGTGTAAAACAAGCTAAGAGTAGACTTGAAATTACATGAACACGCCGGTGTATTGAGATATGCTTCGGGACGAAGATGCAAGACCAGGCGACGGCGGAGTAGCTGCTGAGAGCGCAGAGAACAACGCTGCGGACGGGGATGGCGCATCCGATGCGAGTGTGTCGTTGTATCACTTGCACGTAGCGTCGGGCAGCAGAGGCAAAGGAAGGCTATGCAGGCGGAATTAAAGGTGTAAGATTTAGATATACGAGGAGGTTTATTATCTTCGGTGGCTACACGAAAGTCGGCGCAAGCGGAGGAGAGAAAGGCCGACAAGAGGGCGTGAGAGATGGACCGCGAGGGGTGGAGAGGGGCACGAGGCACGCGGATTCGATGGGACGTAGCCAGGTGTACGTGTTTTCGATGGAGGGAGAGGCCAGTTGGAAATTGAGAAGAGATTGGCAACGAAGGGCGCCAGCGTGATGAGGAGACTTGAACGGTCAGCGATTATCGATTAGCACGGAACACGGTACATACAACTATGTCGCAGTGAAACACCTTTGTTGCTCCTTCCGCAGGGAACATCACGTTCTTGAGCCACGAGCAGAGGGAGGGGGTGTGCACTACAGCCGAGTAGCCGTCCTGAGGATAGTTGAGCAGACGACAGGAAAGGCGTCATCAGCAGCGTTAACGGTGTAAAACACGAAGATCGCACCGAAGCACTCGCAATTGAGCGAGATAGTGTTATACCGCCGTGCCACTGAGATTCCTAGCCGGCAGATAGAGAGCGGAGACCCGTTGCGACGGCTAACAAGAGCATAGATGGTTCGGGAGCCATGAAACACGGTGGCGTGTCGTGAATCTCAGTTTCCCGGGTTTTGAGACGGCTTGGAGTGAGCCAGCTGCATAGTAGGCAAGAAGCCGTTGTTGGCCCTAAGAGCGTTGCGCGAATCGCGACGGTAGGAAAAGGTGCCAGGTGCCAGCGGTGGCGCGATTGTTTGCACCGTGTTTGGTCGACTCCGGGTCCAGGCCCATCGCGGCTTTCTCTCGACTGTCATCAACAGACCCGACCGTTTGTGTTTTCCGGATGCTGGGCCGACCCACGGACCTTCCTCTTGGGAAGCAGCGGCAATCACGGCAGAAGCACTAGGATCAATGAGCGGTGGTCCGATGTCCCAATGCGGAGGACAATGAGCGCCATGGCCCATTGTCTTCCACATTTGTCGTACGATACGCCCTCCGAGTCCCGCCCTTCTGTCACAGTGTCAGCCACTGCCCGTAGCCCATAATGACATCTGTGCAGTCACACACGTAGATAGATACAGTAAGTATAATTTAGCTTCGAGAGTACTGTAGTATTTCAATCAGTTCGGACGGGGGTTTGATGTGTGACACACCCGTCCAAACGTACCCATTCGGACGCTCCTTTGGTGACAGTGTGACGTCCGAAAAATTTCGGACGCTGCATGCCGCAAACGGGCCAAAAAACACTTTGCCCCGCAGGGAGAAATTTTTGTTCTGAGGACCCTTCGGACAGACCCTCTGTGCCCCGTGACGTCCGAAAAATTCCGGAAATTTTTGGGCCTGTGACCCGTGACCATCCGAATTGATTGAAATACTACAGTAATACAGGACTTGTGTATGGGACCATAGGATTACGAGGGCTCCTGCTGCTTTCCGGGTGAGGGAGGCAGTACTGGCTTCCGCTTGAAGGGATTCTCGGCATTTGAAGACGCCGCACATGCCGTTGAAGACACCGGTGGAGCAGCGATGTCGGATGGGTGCATCGAGAAGACACTTATCCCCAACAACATGTCAGCTAGTCTCCCATAGCCATTCCCAAGCTTGGCCCGCCCATCCGCATTGAGAGGAAACTGCACGGGGGAACTTAGATCGGGTGCGACAGTGGTGGCAGCGGCGGTCCCGGAAGGCGCGCTCAGTTCCCGTGGCTGCTGCAGTGTTAATGCAAAACTTGTTATTCTTGGGGAGGAAAGTAGAGGTAGACATGCGGGGGGGGATTCTCTCTTCCAGTACATAGTGGTAGGTGAAGAAAATAGCATCAGGCCACCCCACAATGAGCCCGCCACGCATTGAGACAAATGATGGGAAGATGGCCGTTGATTGCCGCTGTTTCCCAAAAGGGAAGGTCCGTGGGTCGGCCCAAATTCCGTGTTTTCCTGCTTGTGAGCGCTTTGGAGGCTCTAAGGTGTTATATCTTTGACACTCTAAACCCAAGATGACTTTGCTGCGGCTCGGATGGTTTCTCCGGAATCTCTGCAGAACTCGGGCGAAGGGGAAAAATCACGCCCTCCACAGTACGCACTATATTTTTGTTTTCATTGCCATCTTCATCTCAACTTCCAGAAAGTGTCCGTCGCGCCCGTTCAGGTACCGAGGCCGAGTCGAACCGAAGGGTGGCCAATCTCGGCCTGCACCACGCCATGCGAAAGTTCGCCATCAGCGACTAGATGCAGTGTATGGTTTACTCTCCGTATCTTCGTTGCGTCCCGAGCAGGCGGGGATTAAGCCTCAAAAGTTGCCTGAATTTGATTTAGTGTTCCTTGGACCGTTTCGGGCAATTTGGTGGTCCATGCCCCTCAAATTGCGCCCCGCTTCCTTCAGGCTTAACGCAGATTGTAATTTTCCATAGCCATGGCCTTTCCCGCTGAAACACAGGAGTCGCGTTGATCGCATAACGATCCTGTATTCAAGTCGAAGCCGGAAGGTTGCCAACGCCGGCACCATACTGACTGGAGGTGTGGAGGTCTCTTTGCTGTCTTCTTGGATTGCATTCCTTCTCACCATCTTCTCCAGTGTTGATAGTGCGCTCTGGATGTTGGAACCCGGGACGAGTTGGATCCACAGACGCCGAAAATGTTATTCTTATCGATGAGACGCGCTACACTGGAAAGATGGCGTGTACAATGATTGAGGATATTTCTACCCATTTTTCGTTGCCAGCCAGCCTCACGCATGATCACTTCCCTGGCGTGTACGGCGTTCCGGTCTTGAAAATGAGCGCTGGCTTACGCTGTGCGAGATCGAGCATCATCTCTGCGAAGAAGCTGTTCGCCTGTATGATAGAGGAGTGTAATCGAAGTGTTGGCGCTCGATCAAGAGAGAGAGAGAGAAACGGGAACGTACCCAAGCGAACCAAGGGCGAGTATACGACGTCGCGGACTCGTAAATGTCCACCGACTCGTGGATGAGTCCCAAACCGGCGGTGTTCTGTCGATGGCGTCAGATGCGATGCAGAGAAAGACCAAGGAAGGAGGTTGCAAAAATCGAACCCCAACTCACGTTCGCGATGAGGTAGAGCCTCTGCAAAATCTCGTCGTCGTCGTCTGTGCCGTAGATAGCGGCAATCTGGGACATCGGCCACGGATTCCATGCGTCGACGTGCGGGCCGCTGTGCGCAGTATTGAACGATCTCGGTCGAAGCAGTGGAAGAGGATGGATGCGTACCCAATACCGCTGAAGTTGGCTCCCGCGGCAAAGTAGGGATTGCCCCGTCCAAGGAGGACTTTGCGAGTCGCGACGTACGCTGGGTTTGTCTTGTCGAGGAAGCCGAGGTATGGTAGCGAGATGAGGGACTGCGGGGAGAGTGAGACAGAGACCTTCAGAAAAGATAAGAAAAGATGCGAAACATACGGGCACATTCGCATCGTCCATCACGTAGCGTCCGCCATACCCTACAATGAGCCGATACACTCCTCAGCCCGACTCGACGGAATAACCCGGGACAGCGCTTACCATTCGTTTCATACGCAAAGACGTTGTCCACGAGCTGGAAGTATGTCCTCATTCAATGCACACAGCCAAACACAATCCAGGGCGCGTATACGTACCGTATGCGCCCAAAGGGCGTCAGACACACGCTTGCTCCACGTAGTCGCCTGCGCGCTGATATTCCTTCCCTGCGCGGTCTTCGTCTGCCCAGACGCAGCGAGGATGCTCGCCAAATGGCCAAGCTCGACGGAGAGCATGGCGTTCGCGGGCGTCAAGAACGCAAAGGTGCTCAGATCGTCGCTCGGCCGGTGGTGGGTACCCACCATACCTGCGCAGCAAGGCTCCACGATCAGATCGTCTGTCCGTGCGCAGAGAGAGAGATAATATAAGGCGATAACGCACCCGTGTAGGCTTTGGGCTCGCCGTTCCCGCCGTTAGGCACGCCAGGACTCTGCTGGTTGTTGCCCGTCCAGTTGTAGTAGGAGATGAAGTTGAAGTTTTCGTCCCAGGAGCCTTGCGACTGCTCGTTGATGACTCGGAAAATTTGGTCGATGGCCGAGTACCCTGTATCGCGCATCGTCAATAGTGAATGGAGATTGCCATGGTTGTTGGGAGAGATATATAGATAGAGAGATAATACCCACATTGCGCGTCCATGAACGACGCATCCTTGGTCACATTATAGTACGACCGCGACAACTTGAGGAATCCGCAGAGGGAGTCTATCTCATACTACATACAAAAGTTACGACCCACGGTCAGTGGACTGGAAGGGTAAACACACACCTTGCACTCGAACACAGTCTGGTTGTTGACAGGCCTGCAACGACATGAGCATTTGTATTAATATTGTAAAGAAATTGTGGCACCCACGGATTAACAGTGACACCGACCGCAGCACCATTGAAGCTGGGCGCAAGGCCGGATTCCGGGGGCGGCTGGAAGGAGCCGCCTACGAACGAGCATAAGGACATGACAGGAGACTGAGAACTGGTAGTGTACAATACGGGTACTGCGACACGTAGCGTGCTTCGTTGTTGATCACAGCTTTGACGAGCGTCGTGAGCTCCGGATCGGAGGGTAGGAGAGCGAAGTACGTCGCGAACTGCACGTAAAAAGGTAGTATAAACACGATCTGGATTCGGACTGGGAACGAGTGCAAACACACCTGGTTCGCGGTATCGCGAAGCCATTGAGCGCTTTGAAAGTGTTGAGCAGACACCGCAGAAATCGTTTAACAACGAACGTGATATCCTGTGAAACGGGGTTTCGAAGTGAGTTTCACGTGCAAGAACATTGTCGTATATGTAGACTAACCCCGGTGATAATGAACGCGAGGTTTTCCGTCTACAGGGTGGGTGGCTCTATGATAAGCTCTCGGATACATCAAGGAAAAAGTCCACGCGTACGGCATTGAAGAATTTCACGGTCGTATCTGCTCAGCACCCCGCGCGTCAACATATGCGGGGGAGAAACAGGTAATAGGTATGAGCGCACCTAGCGTGTTTGGGAACGTGTTCTCGAAAAGACGCGCGAGATCCGGGTCTTTCAAGCGAGCTTTCATGTCCGAGATAACTTTCTGTGCAGAAGAACGGGTTATTACATACATCAGGTGAAGAGGGACGCTTCGACCCACCTCAACGGCGGTACTGTTGAAGGTACGACATTCTACCTCTCATTCAGCACATCACGACGCAAAGCTTGTAAAGGCAAGGCGACATACCCGGAGCGGGACGCATGAAAGGGAGGCGTAACGGTCCAGTGGAGGGGTTTCCCTGCGGCGTCTATGTACACACGCGTAGAATCGTCAGCCCCTCGGCAAGTCCAGAGCGAGCGCGCATGTAAGCAAGCAGACCTGGGAATATTCCGTGAAGTCGGGGCACTGTGCCTGCGCGCCGAGCGCGAGCGCGGCGGCCAGCACGACGGAGGGAAGCGTAATTTTCATGGATGATGGCAGCGGGCGTTATGCGCCGACGGGGCTGGGGTTTTATATCGGGGTGAGGCAAGCACATGAAGAAGAAGGGATGTGACGTCCACGGGACCGCCAGATGACCACCATCATCGCGGCCGCGACGCGATGCGATGCGGATCAGACAGGCTACTGGGACGATGCGTGAAAAAACACTTAAGGAGGGCAAGCAAGGAGATTTTGCTTCCGAAGAGCTTTCGCAGATAAAGCGAGGTCGAATTCGTCTTCCCAAGGATGTAGATCTAGATGGGTGCGTTCTCCAAGCTAAACAAAAATTCGACTGTCTTCTGCACAGTTGTACATCACTGATGATAGCGCCGACTATCTCGTCACCGCTCTTGTTGAGACGAGTCACGGGTCGGTTCCTGTCGGTTCGCGCCAAAGGAAGCGTTGCAACCTGAAGGACATCCGGGACGACAGCCGTCCGGGCCCGCACATGCTCTCCGACTCCGAGGGACAAGGCTGGACAAGGAGAGAGATCTGGAGAGATGTACATCTGGAATCGCTGTTTTCGTACATAGATACCGGGTGTCGGCATAGATCGGCCATCGTATTATAGACACGGGTAGATCCGAGTCTCTTGATAGAGCCACGTAGACACACACGCTCTCTATAGAGCTCATTCTCTCTCTCAGCGGCGGCACTCTACTACTCTCGATGATAGCGCATACCCCCTACGCGCCTTTTGGCTCATCAGCCATCAAATCCATGACACGACTCGGACTGTCCTAGCCAAGAGCTACAAGTCTACCATCGCACCCTCAGCACGCTACCATGGATTTCAAGTTTGTCCCAACTCTCAGCCATTTGAGGATGAAGATCTCGACTGGTACAAAGTCTCGTCACACCCTGGGCCGAAACAAACACCCCGGTTGGCCGAGACACGCTATGGCAACTCAGCGCTGGCGTCGCTGACACTGCCGCCGTTGGGGACCACGTTGAACCACCCGAAGATCAGGAGCATACCAATTTGGCTAAGGTGCGTTCATCCGACATCTCCTGTGACTCGCGCAGAGTCTTTATATTCATTTTTGCGTACAGGCCTGGAATACACCTGCGAACGCGACAAACGGACACGCTGACCCTCCAACACCGGACATCGACCACCACGACGACGAGGAGGACATACAAGATGCTGCACGCCGAGCTGCTCGTCGGGCAGAACGAGCGCGTCTTGTGAGACGTGCTCCACCACGGCTGGTGCGTTCTGAAGTGATCAGTCAATGTCGGTATTGAAAGATATACTCAGACTCCACTCCCTACGCCGGATCCGAACTACGTACGCACTAGACATTGGTGAGACGGGTCACGATGGTGCGTGGTATTTCAATTCCTCCGTACTGTAACTCACTGTCGCCCATACCAGGCTGCCGAAATTGCGAGAAGAAAGGAGCGCGCACGCACGCAAGCTCGACGGATACACCGGAAGCTGCGGGTGCTGACTGACAAGACCGCTAGATTACGGCGTAAATACATGCAGCTCTGTGGGTTCATCACAGATTCGCCCCTGCGAGCTGTAGAAATATCGAGGAGGTTGTATCGGTAGTTTGTATGCGGAAATAAATTCATTTTGGCAACGAATCGATATATCCTAGCTTGTAAAGACAGAATGCGTGGCCGTCCGAATGTGAATTAACTAAAAATGCCCGATCCTCGCCCCACTTCTGCGGGATAAGCATCACACTGCGAACGATACGGTCTGCAGTGATGATTTCGGCGTACGGACGATGGCTACGTGTGGATCGTGTAAGATGATAATATCCATCCAGGGCATTTGGACTTCTGAACGGAGTAAACCACTCGATGTAGGCCAAGGGTGTGTCCGATGTGAGGGGATAATGTGAGGGCAATTTGAAGATAGCCTTGACCTGCGCGACACGAAGCCCTAAATATCATTCAGTTAGTATCTTTGTGCACATATTTGACTAGAACAGTACCTTCGAGAGCGGTTCCTGCCGTGATTCATTCTGCTCAGCTGTGCGAAACAAGTGCATAATCCAAGTGAGCAGGGGCTGCGGGTTTATAACGGCCAGTAGTCGAGGCTGGAGCAGGGGCTGTAGCGCGGACCAGGTTGATCGAGTGGCGCGCTCCGACCTCGGGATCTTCGTGAGTTGGAAACGAATCTGCTTCCAAGTGCCGAAGACGTCGTATGTGCGGCGGAACATAGTCTGAATTCGATTTTCGAAGGAAAGTGGTCAGAGCAGGAATGAATTGGGATGCATGTGTCCAGAGGGGGAAATAATGTGTGTAGCGTCGACAGCGGGGCTAGTAGGTTTCTTGGCCACAAAATAATGACGGGAAACAACGAGGGAGGACTGATCCTCAGGCAGAGTCGGGGGTCATGCGACGCGTGTGCCATTCGAGATAGGCTGTGAACCGAGCAACGGCTTCTTGACGCTGGAGCCAGACAGTCATTTGATCAATGTAGTCCTTGCGGTTGGCTGGCACGGTACGCCGTTTTTGGCATAGTCGATGTGAAGACGCTCTGGTGACTCTGTATTGAAGCCGTCTGCAGTCCCGAAAAGGCGTATCAGCTGTTCATAGTGGTCGAGAGAATGAATTTTGGGAATGTTAAAGTTTTCTTTCGCGCTTCGAGGTCGATAAGATCTGCTTGTTCGCGTGAAAGTGTCGAGTGCGTGTCGCATTCCGAGGAGGGTGATGGAAGTGTGCGACTGCAATGAGGCAAAGTACGCGAAGTCAATTAAACCTCGGACGGCGGCGACCACTTGGCTCGGCACCCGCAGTGATGAGTCCGAGAAAGACCTTCTCCATCTCCTTGTGCTCCGTACCCGTCCATTGCGATACTGATGAGATGCCATTCTTGAAATGGCGCACGCCGTGGTGGTCTGGCATCTCGCGGAAACGCCTGTCAATTTCAAGTGACGAGATAATTTGGGTACACCAGCTGACGAGGTGGTCCTTGAACACGCCCTTGTGCAACTGATGGAGAAGGTCGGGGGTAAAAGACTGGAAAATATCGGAGTGTGGGAGGTCGGCCCAGAAGGGAGGATACACAGCACGGATGCCGTGCTCCTCGAACGCGCTGTCCTTCTCCCCACTCTGCTGACGGCCATGAGAATAGTGTCTCACGCATGTCGCGGAGGGGTGCTCTTGATGGTCGCCGCGCTCGTCCGGGCGGACAGTACAAATCGGGCAACGGTTCTCCTTACAGCATGAGATGAGGCACTGCTCGGGATAATCGGCCACGTATGCTGCGAAAATCGGCCACACCGTGCGGATCATGCTGTCTGCACAGACCATACGGCGCCCGGAAACACCAGCTGCCTTGAGCGACTCCATTATGACGCCCATGCATTTGTGGAACAGCCGGTATTTGGCTAGCGAACGAGTGGACTTGTCGAAACACTCGAATTTCGGGATGGGTAAGTACCCAATCAAGACCGTCGCGTGTGCAGAAACCTTGCGGCGAGTTTCTTTTCCAATGTTTCCGATTGTTAGATAGACAGGCCAGGCAGAGTTGTCGCCGCGAAAATTTGAAAGCATTGTCTTGTCAGAGGAGAGAATGAGCGGGCCACAGTCGCGCCTGGAGGAAGTCGTTTCTGTTTGAAGAGATGTATCAGCACATGATCGCGTTCAACTGTTTCCACCAGCGTTACCTGTATCTCCCACCACCAACTTCCGGTCCACATCTCGTCGATCACCTCGATAGTTCCTTCAGCGTTCGCGTAGAGCTTCTCTGGCGCATATCGCATCGCGTGTCGGAACGCCGGATTTCCAATCAATTCCTCGACACATTCGACGGGGTCTCTCCACACAGCTCATTTTCTTCGTGGCGCATGGTAGCACCAGTGGGATCTTTCTCCAGATCGGGTAGGTCTCCCTTGGTGTCCATGCGTTTGCAGCGCCATTTGACACCACCGGAAGGTCGTCAATCTTGTTAAAGAAGTCCGTCTTTCCACTGAACGAAGGACTAGCGCGTTCATTGATCTCGTCGACCTAGGGTAAGTCTTCAAGCCATAAGACCAATATTAGGCAACATACAATGGGTAATTTCAAGAACTCCTCCGTCGCGTGTGTGGCCAACGTGCTTTATCAACCATTTTGCGAGTTGCCATTCGTCATCGTCTCGGAACGGGCCCAGCACAGTCCCTCCCTTCAAGATTTCATCGTCCCGTATCATCTCAAAGGCAGTTTTGCCCTTGCCGTAGGTTGCTCCAGCGCCAAGTTTCGCATCCGCAGGCGTATGCCATCGCGAACGTACACCTGTCGCAGATCCAGGTGTATCAGTCGGAGGCAGGGCATCTTGATCTGGCTCTTCGTCGCCGAGTGGGCTGCCCTGCGGCGGCGGCAGCTCAGGGCCGCTCTCCGATGGGATATCGTCAAGAATAGCAGCAAGATCGTCTACACTTGGCAAGTCTTGTGGAGTAGGGTTCCGCCGCCGGCGTGTAGTGAGTTTCGAAAGTCTCGTTCCGAGTTTAGCTTCGAATTTCTTTTTGCAGGAGGCACTCTGCTGCTGATGCCGTCTCAAAAGACCAGCATTCGCAAACCGACTCTGACAAAATGCACAGGTGGCCATGGAATCGGACGAGATAGGATAGTATGAATTTCAAAAGATCAGTGCGCGGCTCGCGGTGAAACATTTCTCCATGGCTGAGTCACATCAAATCTTTTTTTTCAGGCTTGCCCCCTTCCGCTACCATGTCGGGTCGCATTGGGAGCGCCTTCCCACAAAACCCTGCCCGTCCACAACATCTCGGGCGCGGACTCCGCGAATCAGTAACCAACAGCCGGGCTCCAGAATATTCGTTAAGTTACATGTTTTTACTTCCTATCGTTCGCTGATCAGGATCATGCAGAGCAACAGATAGAAAAAAATCGCACCAAGGCGAGCAGGGCCAGGAAACCCGCGAGAAGAACCGAGCGGCCGCCAGCTGTCCGCTCTATCTGCCTCGACACCGACTCTGCAGACACCTATTTCAAAAACACCCGCCGCCACGGCCCAGCCCCCTCCTCCCGACAAACTTTGCAGCAGCGACCGTGGATTGACTCGAGCAGCTCTGCAGCTTTTCGGACTCCTTTCGCCCCGATTCATGTACAGAGCTCCTCGCCGGCATCTTCACCGTCTATTCGCCACGCTCCGGCAAGCCAAATTCCTCAAAATTATCAGCCGGTCTACCCCGACTTCACTCACCAGCTGCGTGCGACCCCTCAGCAGACCACCCAATACTTCGAGATGAGATCGCCCACCAGCTGGCTCCTGCGACCCCGGAGGACTCGAATCTCCTCAACTTTTTGGCAAATTTACGCCCCGAGGAAATGGCTAAACCTCGTGGCTGGTAGTAAGTCGACCCTTCTCTTTTCCATGCCCATTTTTCACTTGCCGGTCCCCTAGTGAACACCACCGGCAGCGGCGCCGGCGAGTACGCCGATGGCTTCGGCGGCAGCGAGGGTCACTCAAACAGCTACAATCTCGGGCCGGACAACAGCAACGAAGGCATTGATCCTCCGAACGATCAGACTGAGGATGGGCTCGGTATGTTGACTCAATATATCCCCCTTCCCGCGTCACGGCACGCTGACTAGAGCTTAGGGCCTGACGATGTCGACAAGCCCTGGAATGCTATTTCAGCACTGGCCGATCAAGATCAAGATGATGTCGACAACCCAGCGTTCAGCCACGGGACCACGGTGGTGCACAGAGTTTGCTGCAGGTTGGTCCTCATCGCTATGCTCAAACATTCTTGACATCCGCAGGTGACAATGCAAGATGTGAATGTCACGAAGAAGCGTAAGCGCCGCCGCGCTCGCATAGAGGTATGGGAGCCTTGTCAATCATCGGCTCAGCTGATGCTCGTCCGTGTCCAGACACGCTCCGACTCCGAAAATGACGCAGAGAGGGACAAGCCCAAGAGCAAGAATCGAGGAAGAAACGCCCCGGCCGCCGCAGAAATCGCGAAGCATCAGGATGTCGCCGAAGACCGTCAACGAATCGTCAAAGTCGCCTATCGCTTCATCCAGAAGGCGATCGCGATATCTAAGCCATGGCCAACTGGCAGCGAGTCTGGTGATCCGAGCGCGGACGACGACGAGATCGAGAACCTCATCGACGATGCGTGGGAGGATGCGATCGAGTCCCTCAATCTGGATCCTGAGGACTACGAAGCTCGTACGGCCGATGAGCGCAATCTGGTCGGTGGTTCTCTGCATTTTCTGCCGCTACTGACCTGTGTCGATGTCTCCAGATCTTCTCGCGTGTCTCGCAGTTGCGCGGGGCTGTCGTGGCGGTGGCTGACACCCTTGTTCCCACATACTACCATCTCGTCGATCCGCAATCTCTCACGGCCCCACCCCCGAGGTGGTCGCGGCTACGCTGGAAAACAATCGGAGCGCATTGATGAGCTCCAAGCGACATTCATGTTCAAGGTAAGAGGCTTATCCTTTGGCTTTGCCTGCAGTTAACAATGCTGTCTGCAGGATCCACAGAATCCGGGCAATGTAGGTGATATGTGCCGTCATCCCATCTTCCAGCACATCGTGAACAAGGCGTTCTTCGCCAAAAGTGGCATGAACTGCCGCAGCTTCATATTCAGCGGGTTAGACCTCTTCCCAATCGAGACGCTCGCGCTCGTCATGGATGCAGTGAGCGGCTACCTTGCTTCATTGCTCGCTTCTGATGATGATCCAGGTCATGTGTGCACTCGACCGGTGGAATACCGGGGATCGCAGTGTGAAGGCCGCTCCATTCAGCGCAGCGAAATACGGACCAATTCACAGTCAGACGCTCGCGTTTCTCGTGAGGTGGCGGAGTGAATTCCAGCTTCCCCAACATCCTGTGGACTTGGCGACGGCATGCTTGCGGGATCTACTCAAGAACGGGCGGTGCGTGCAGCTCTTTCTATATAAACAGCCGTATTCTCATTTCTTCAGTGAGGCATCTGGTGTTTCCGAGGAGCCGGTACCAGCGCAGAAATCTCGGTTCCCTATGCATCTGTTTACTACACCACTGAGCACGACATCTGCAGCGGTGGTGGCGCCTCCCGAGGACACATTTTGCGCGGATGCACCCCGGCTGACGGGATTACTAATGGTACTGTACAGTAGTAGCACGCTCAATGACAAATACTTTCTATATCATCCGAAGACGAATGCGAGGCCCGGATCTGCCTAGTCAATCCGATACGTAGCTTGAAACCCGACTGTCTATCAAAGACGAGGTGTACTACATAGATCTATCTAGCTCTATGGCTCTATGCCGCTACCACGCGATCGGTCTATGAGCTTCTCTCGTAGAGGGTACATGCCTATGATGCTACTGCTCTACGGGGCTCTATTTAGATCTATGTAGGCATGTGTGTTTTCCAGATGAACCATTGCTTTGTGTGCGCCAATTTGGCTGATCATCAGGTCTGCGCGAGAGTGCTCACGTGAGATATCCGCGCGTCTCGCCGATCGCCAAACACGCACAACGCACGCGTGAAATCGCAAGTACTCAGCTGTTATTCCGGCAAAAAAAAACTAATCGATGTTACATTATCGCCAGTCCATAAGTAGGAGAAAAAATATAGCAAGTATCAGTCCATGCCCCGACGTTGAACATCACTATTTCCTTCAAGTTTCCCTCATCATTACTTATACTACTTATCAGTAGAACCCCCACCTCCACCGCGGCGCGGCGCGCGGATACCAATCTACGCGCACGCGCGCATTGGGATACTCCATCACCGTCGTGCGCGGCGAGCTCCACGCCGAGACCGGCGGGCGGTGGTGACAAGCGGGTACGCAGCGGGATTGGACGGGCTGAAGCTGGCCACGGACCCGCCGTCGCTCGACGGCGAGAACGCCCAGTACTCGTGATCAGAAGCTATACGAACGAACAAGGTTATATGAGCGAACATGCGAAGTTTAGCGACGCGTTCGACGTACGGATGTAGGCTGGCACTGTCACTGCTGTGCGCGGGTTGCATGCCCAGCACGGCTGGCAGAAGTGGCCGGGGTCGCAGTGGCGGCGACCGTGTTTGCAGCTGAGCACAACAGACATATTATATGTGAGAGATCTGGGTTGGGTAGATTGGCTGGGGCTTTGTGGTTGAGATTCGATAATAATGAAGCCAGGAAACGGTCACCTTTATATACAACTTACCCATTGCTTCGGTGTACGGCACTCGAGCAGTGCGAAGGTCCAAGGAGTCCGGCAGCGATCATTACGGTAGTGCGACACACAAGACTGCTTGCCTCGTAGACATTGACAGCCTTATACGGCAGGCTGGCCAGCAACCAATCCGCCGTCCCAACGTCACACGTTTGGACTTTGTATTCCGCGGATAGCCAAGGATAGCCATCACGAGAGGCTCCCGGCGTTTAGGGGCAATAAAGGCGGTCTTGGGTCGGTTATGGAAGCTGTGGTTGAGGTAAGGGCCGTAATTGTAGGCACAGTGCTAGAGACCCGCGAACCAGTGTTGTCTTATTGACTCGAGCGACGACTCACCGAGTCCGAGCATTTAAATTCACCTGCCAGCACTATGAACTGAACTTAGTTTCTCTGCCTGCGTTGAGTCAGTGAAACAAGATCAGATTGCACGCCTACAAATTCACGAGCAGGGAGGAGAGCCGCTGTTTGTTGATCTGGAGGGAACAAGGGCGAGACACAGATGCCGCATACTCGCGCGTCTCCAAAGGGACTTCGAGGAACCACAAAGTACAACAGCGTACGTATACATCCAACACAACAGAAAAGAAAGACAAACATCGTCATGGTTACCTTAAACGTCCGTCTCTATCATACATACACGCGCTCCGGCCGCTCAGATCTGTCGCCACAAAGAGCCTCAGCTTATATAAAGGTCGCGGCCGGAGGATTTACAAGAACGTGACTCAGCAGTTGCTCCTCAGCGACCAGTCCATGCCATTCTTGAGCTGTTCAAGAGTAAGGCAGATGAGGATCGCGGTGGGCTGCAGCCGCGTCCACGCGAGGTCGGGAAGCCATAGGGAGCCATCCCTCGAACCATGAACATGGCCATGGCACCCGGGCCTCATTCTCAAGCGACGGGCATGATGGGTCACGCCGATGATCGACTGGTTGGTGTGTTGAATTCAGTGTTGAATTTAGTTTGAGTTCAACAGGGAAACTGAAAGGAAGAGGCTTACATTGGAATCCGCCGGGCCCACGAGCATTCATGACTCTCCGGGTCTGAGTATGGGATGAGCGGGCAGAGACACATAAAGAATAAACGCCGCACCTTGACCGTCGTCGTAACCGTACTTACCTTGGAAACCAGATAGTTGATGAGAAACTCGACGAGAGTTCTATAGTGACGCACGGCGGCAAAACTGGCTGTGAAGTAAAGCACGATGTTATGCCGGAAGTATGATGTCTTCAAGAGTTCGGCTTCGAAAAAGTCGTACTTACCTTTGCAGGACGTCCGGAGAGACCAAGGGAATATAACCGATGCGAAGGATCCCCGTTGGACGGGACGCACGACGCGAGCTGATTGGCGTTCATCAATGCCGCACGGAAAAAACGTTCCGGCCTGCTGCAGAAGCCACGCAGGAACGAGGAAGGACCCTCTACGCACCGGATCATCTAAAAATTATTCGGTATTGCACCCTGGCAAAAACACGAACGCACTCTGAGCAGTGCTGATATTTGGTTGAATCGCTTCTCTGGCGGCTTTGCCTGCCATACATGAGTCATTGAATAAGCAAGAAATGAACTTGAAGCGTCACCTTGGCCATGGCCCGCCAATCGTCGTCTCCCGTAATCCGAGTCTTGGTGGCGCCTATAAGCATCCTGTGTGACCTCGACGACTCCGTGTTCCATCGCCCCATCGCCGCCTTCCGTGTGGTCCCTTGCTTCTGGAATCTCCCGCGTCTCCATCCCGCTGCCGCCGCTCGATGAGTTGCTCGACAATGACATCGACATCGTGACGCACCGCCTTCAACGCAAGCTTGTAAAGTCCACGACCTCGGACCCCGAAGACGCACACCGACACAAAGACGCACACCGAATTAGATCCTGCAAGCCTGACGACAGACGATACGATACACAAAGGGAACTCGTCGGGGGGTGGTCGTAACATGGGGCGCGGGGGGAACAAGAAAGATGCATGCATGCACGTACATAAGCAAGTAAGTAAGGACGGAAAAGAAAGCCAACAGCGCCCTAACTCTCGCACGCCCACCCGACGAACCCGACGAGCGTCTCGCTGATGCGGCGGGCCATCGCGCGGGGGCGCAGCGGCGCGAGCGGCTTGATGCGCGAGAGGCGCGCGGAGACGCCCATGCGCGGGCGCGAGGCGACGGAGGCGGTCGAGGCGGGGTCGCGGAGACGGAGTCGGAGGCAGGGGCGTGGGCGTGCCGCGGCGGTGCGACGTGCCTCGTGGTCGTGCTCGTTGGCGGCTTCTCTTTGAGCGCGAGGAGGCGGGCGGTGCGCCGCCTTGCAAAGCCCTTGAGGCACGCCCAGAACCACATGGCGTGCATGGGAATGCGAGGCGAGGATGGTTGCGGGGGCGAGGGAGCCGTTCGGGCGGTGGGCGGGCGTGGAGAGGGTGTAGAGCAGGGAGAGGTGGAGGACGATGCGGGTGGCGAAGAAGGCGACGGCGAAGGCGATGTTGGAGCGCGTGCGGGGAAGAGCGTGCCGAGGCCGAGGAGGAACGTCGGGAACTGCCGGAGGTTGGGTGCATAGAGAGACGGCTGTGGTCGGATTACGCACCTCCATGCACGCAGCAAAACAGAATATATGGGCCCAGCCGCCTCTGAGTGTCGTCTCGACGATGGCAATGTAGGCGACGTGGTGTACCCAGCCCGTCAACAGCCCGACCTGTTTCCGGTAGAACAGCGCGCCCAGCAGGAGGTCCATGTCCGGCGCTCAGCAGAACGGGAGGCAGCACATACGAGCACGCACGCAGCGAGATACGCCTGGAAAAACTGATTCACAGGCCGCGCCAGATAAATTCTCTCCTCCAGGCGCCCGCAGAGATTCCCCCAGCCGCGTAGTCGAGCACGAACGGCAGCGACGCGGCGGACATCGTGCACGACGCCACGCTGCTCACAATCCACGCTCGCTGGCGCTCCGCAGGGAAGTGTCGTGCGGCGACGGGGTACAGTAGACACAAAAAAACGCTATCCCCCAACGGCGCAGCGGTTCGGGAGCCATGAAACACGGTGGCGTGTCGTGAATCTCAGTTTCCCGGGTTCGAGACGGCTTAGAGTGATTCAGCGGCATAGTAGGCAATGTTGTCCCTAGGAGCGCTGCGCGAATCGCGACGGCAGTAAGTTGAAAAGGTGGCAGGCAGTGGCAGGTGGCGCGATTGTTTGCAGTGTGTTTGGTCAACTCCGGGCCCATCGCGGCTTTCTCTCGACCGTCATCCACAGACCCGACCTTTTGTGTTTTCCTGCTTGTGGGAGCTTTTGGAGGCCCTATGGTGTTACATCTTGACACTCTAAACCTATAATGGCTTCGCTGACTTTGCTGCGGCTCGGATGGTTTCTCCGGAATCTGGTACTATCCTGAGCGACTCTCCTCTGCAGAACTCGGGCGAGGGCGCGACACAAAGTCGCGGAGAATCGATCACAAACGCCCTCCACGGTACGCACTATATTTTTGTTTTCATTGCCATCTTAATCTCAACGACGACGACAGATCATAGTGGTCTCGTACATTATTTCAGACTCAAGTGTCCGGCCCCGTCGCGCCCGTTCAGGTACCGAGGCCGAGTCGAACCGAAGGTTGGCCAATTTCTGCCTCCACCACGCCATGCGAAAGCACTCCATCTGCGACTAAGTGCAGTGTATGGTTGACTCTCTTCCGAATGTCCATATCTTCGTTGCGTCCTGAGCAGGCGGGGATTAAGCCTCAAAAGTTGACTGAATTCGATTTAGTGTTCCTTGGACCGTTTCGGGCAATTTCGTGGTCCATGCCCCCTCAAATTGCGCCCCAGTTTCCTTCAGGCTTGACCCAGATTGTAATTTTCAATAGCCATAGCCTTTCCCGCTGAAACGCAGGAGGCGCGTTGATCGCATAACGATCCCGTAATCAAGTGGAAGCCGGAAGGTTGCCAACGCCGGCACCATACTGACCGCAGGTGTGGTGGTCGCTTTGCTGTCTCCCTGGATTGTATTTCTCCTCACGATCTTCTCCAGTGGTAAGTGGTGCGCTCTCAAGCTTGATGTTGGAACCCGGGACGAGTTGTATTCACAGACGCCGAAAATGTTATTCTCACCGATGAAACGCGCTACACTAGAAAGATGGGGTGTACAATGATTGAGGTAAGTACAAAAGAGAATGACACAAAAGAAAACAAGTGCGGTATCTGCGAGGTACAACAAGTCCGTTTGATATAAATATAGTCAGTTCAGCTCCCAACCTAGCGGGCACGCAACCGTGGCGAACTCCCTTCCCTCCACCCGTGGAGGGGTTTCATGCCGTAGTGGTGACACACGTGAATGTCTGTGCGCGCGTGCGCGAAACATCAATTTCCGACCAAGAGACCACGGAGAAGACACGCACCACGACATCCGGGTTCTCGACACTGTATGTACTCACGGTCTTGTCGTAATTTCCTGTGAGGAACAATATGTCTACGCGCAACGTCAGGAGGGACGCACCACGACTGGAAAAAGTACGAACTGTCGCCAGCGTCTAACCCGATGGTCGTGGCCGGGGCACTTCCGTCGCTGTTGATCCACTGCGCCGTGATTGCCTTCGTGCCCGGGTTATAATTCCAGATACCGCTCTCGATGCTTGCGTCAGAATTCCCGGTGTGAGAGTTGGCACCGTTCGCGGGTGCGCCATCGTTTTTCACGGTACCGCCAAGAACGGCGAAGCTGAAGTAGCTCTGAATAAGCGGGAGTATTCGAAAGAGAAACTGGGAACGTACTTGGCCGAGCTCGAGCTCAAGCTGCTACCGCCCGAGTTCACGCCGACAACTGTGCGTCCCTGTCAGTGCCCAGCTCCGACATCGCCGAAGAAACACTCACTGCCGCCGAAGTAAGGGTAGGCAGACGAGGGGCCGTTCGTCGCCGTGAAATCAAGCTGCCGCGAATTGGCGGGAGAGTAGGAGAATGCCACCTTCAGGGAACCGGCCTGACCGGATTGGAAGGTGCCATATTCGCCGGCGCCGTTCCACGAAGGAGAAATGTACCCATACGTCTTACTGCTGGAAGAGACGAGGATGTTGCAGTAGATCCTAGGCGTCAAGGTGAGATGATGAGAAAGATACGATGGCAAAAGGCGTTACATGGGGGTCGATGAGGTCGCGGCACGAGCGACATTGCCTATTGGGGGTGGTCAAAAGTATGTCCGAACGAAAGGTACGAGCACGAACGTCGCAGAACAGGCTTCTTGAGCGGGAGACCCAGCGCGAGGCGTTGTGCATTCGTATACGCTGGCTCCTGGCGTTTCCGGACCTCCGATGGGGGTGAGAAGAGGCTTGCGTCTGGATTCAGACCTCTGGGTGGAGTCGTCTTGCTTTCCATGGCGGCTGACAGAATGGCCATGGCGAGCAAAAAGAGCGAGAGTAGGCGCATGTCCGTCTTTTAAGGAGGGTGAGGGTGAGGGTGAAGGGGTTGAGGGTGAGGGGTTTGTCTCATAAGCTCGTCCTGTCTTGTATAAGTACCTCTCCTGCACAATAGTCTTAGATCTGAAACGTCAGGGCCAAAGGGGCGATTCTATAGGTACGGACCTGGGCGGGCTTGGAGCCGACCCGGCCTCGGGTCCGGCATCGACGACGCAATAAAATACCGTGGATCAAGCTTTTCTTTGCGCATTGGTAGGACTGGGAGATTTGAGGAAATCCAAACCCGAATCAAGCAGACATTTCTGAGTACTTGCGGCATTGCCGAATATAGAATCTACCCCTGTTATTTGAATGCTGATCGATGTTGAACTGTTGAGAAAATGCGCGCGCAAACAAGGTGATCTGATGCTGTCTCAGACCTGGAAGTATCGCAGAGACCTCGGAACGCCTCGGAAAGACGGGGTGATGACGTCTGATCGTTTGGTTTTAGGAGTGGGCGATTTCAGACAGTCAGTCCGTTTAGATTAGATCGGGCCAGGGGTCAGCAGACG
Organism: Panellus pusillus; assembly: GCA_013387415.1. Taxonomy (NCBI): domain Eukaryota; kingdom Fungi; phylum Basidiomycota; class Agaricomycetes; order Agaricales; family Mycenaceae; genus Panellus; species Panellus pusillus. The sequence continues at coordinate 1,075 of QVIE01000468.1, read as the reverse complement.
GAATGGGTTCTGAAAGGTGAGAGAGAGCTTATTCAAGGCTGAAAGGTCCCTTCAAGAATAGCAGCCTCCCTGTAGTCCTAAGATCATACATAACTAAGTGTGAGATCCATGATTTTGTTCGGAAACGAACCTGTTTGCACCAGGTAATGTATTTTCGCGAGAGGTGTAGTGTAGATGTAGTGCCCGGCACGCCTAGGGAGAGATGGTATCTTCCCATGTCTTGTCCGGCCGCTGTTGAGGGGCGCCGGAGATTTTTGGTGAGCTATAGTGAGCGGTAGCAGCAATGGACGAGCATTAGCAATCGCAACGAAAGCATGGCGAGCGCGACCATTCGAGCTGCCCGCCAGCGATCGAGAGAGCGGACATCAACCGGAATCGAACGTGTATCAAGAGGCACGTAAGTCTCGCTGCATACGAGGTTTGGGAAGAGGTCTAATACATTCCGTCGGCGAATTGTGCAGTTCGGGTAGTCAAATAGACCTAAGGCTCCACGTAGTATGCGCCTGCCCCGGCCTCGGGATTACCCAGCTGCTCAGGCTCGCGCCGGGCGAGTACCCCGGCAAGGAGCGCGAGAACAAGCGCGATGAGTATGAGTACGCGGGATCGCTCGAGTACCGTTGTCACTCTGCGTGTCTGTGCAACCGCAAAGGAAGATGCGGCGCGGATGGAGTGCGGGCGGCGTTTCGGCTTTGGACCGAGAGCGCCAGCGGGGAGGACGCATGGTGCGGTGCAGGCTGGGCACTTTGAAGAGGCAGCATGACCGTGGATCCACTGTGGCGGATAGATGAAGGTGCGGAAAGACCCCAAAAAAAACACGCACATCACGAATATGTTCTTGACAGAAGACAGCGCCGCAGCATTGCGCCCGCACGGGGTCTGCGGCTGGCTGATCACTGACCAATGACAAATGACGTCATACGAATCAGTACGGGTGGGCACAGTTGCGGCAGAGCAGGACGCACCAAATTCTGCAGTCATTCTTGTCTGTGCGCCGTGCGCGCGAAGCGAGGGTAAAAGAGCCGGCGGAGTTGTACGCTCCGGAGAGCTCTTTCTCCTCAGCTTGGTCGTTGGCGCG
>QVIE01000600.1:0-14381 GCA_013387415.1 Panellus pusillus | reverse complement strand
CAGGCGATGTAACAACGTCGTACTGAGCAGCAGAAAACAGCCAGAGGGAAGTGGCAGGAGCTAAGAGGGAAGACCGCCAGGCGTTGGAGACCATCGGCGGCGAAGTGCCAACCCATGGGGCGGTTCAGGGTCAATAGACATGAGAAATCTTCAAGTCTATTGAATTAATAAAAGAGGAAAAGAAGTCTCCTAAAATGCGGCCTCGTGTGATGAAGAATCGGAAGCCGCTATTTTGAGCAGATTATAATCAAAAGGCCTCCGAGGGAGAGGTTATGAGCTGAGGTTTCGAGCGATTCGAGGCTTCTGTTACAGAGTAGAGGTGGTTATATCCTAGGAAGGCAGGATAGCCCCTCGGAACAAGACGCGAACCTAGTCAGGACCGACGAAGGTTTTTCAACCGTGAGAATGATCTGCACGGAACAATCGGAAAGTCCGAATAAGGGTTCTTGATAAACTCTTTTGACAGAATATGTCAACAAGTGCACCGAGGGTCGAATTAAATGACGAATAATAGAATTCCTCGTGAAGCTATCATTCCGAGGAACGCTAATCGATGGATTATGATCGCGCATGTCCGCGACCGGGACGGTCGAGATTTAGTGAAGGGGAGATGATACGACTGCTAAATAAACAGGCGTGTAATCTTGCATTTTTGCAATTTTGGTGCGCACACCAATGCCTCTATCTGGTGATATACAATTAGGGTCAGAGTCGAGCTCCGAGCTGCTGATCGAGTGTTAATGATGCATATACGAGCGGGAATTCGGCAGTATGTAAATACTTGGCTGTTCTACCAAATGGCAGTCGGTATACCAACTCGAAAGGGTTCCGAGGAACGAAATGCTAGGCACCATACCCAGGAGATATACCCATAACAAAAGACCATTGCACGAACATATTCCGAGGAAGACTTTTTCAAGATTTCTTACTAGGAAAATGATTGTTTCGAGAAATATGCATATTGCAGACTTCCGAGGAACTATAAATAGCGCGTCTAGTAGAACAGTGGTTCCGAGGAACTGGAATAAGAAAAGAATACTATTTTGGGTAACGCCCAACTCACAGAGAGGAAAGAATGGCTTTCCTCGGAATCGAACTCAGGCCCGAGGAACACTTTGGGTCGGAATTACTCGTCGGGAATATCGGCTTTTCACGGTGGCGTGATTTGCGCGACATTACGGCATGACCAATTAAGATAACATAAAGAAAAGGAGTAGTACTCTGGCGCCGCGCATACACGCGTACCCGGCAGCGAACCCTCGCGCCCTGGCTCCACAATTGAGGCCAGAAAAGGTATAATGAAAGGTACAGAGCGGAAAGATCGAACCAATAGGCAGAGAGAGAGCAGGACGCGCGTCCGGCAGCTCCCTCGGAAGGGTTCTTGGCAGTCCCTCGGGATAATCTGGCTGACTGTCCGACCCAAAAACAGGCATATTTACGCGCGGGCATCGGAGAAATAAACACCACCACTCAATTATTACTGTAGAATATTTACTCATCACTCTTGTAAAAATGTATATAAACCCACCAGAAACGCGAGGAACAGTATCATATCGAACCCCCACTTGCCCAGACCTCGGTCCAAGCTAGTAAAACGGTTGCGGTGTGGTCTGTGACGTTCCGCGGAGATTTGTTATCAAACATTTCTTAGCTAGTTACATATAAAGTGAATTTGTTGGCATAACCAAAGTGGGCGTGTTGTGTGCGTGAGTCAATCGAGGCCACCCTCAAATAAGCTTTCAAAGGTACCCGAGCTCTGGTTCAACTTGGGTCAATTGTGTGAACGGTTCGCTGTAGCACAGTTCCTCTCCGTGTTGCATCGGGGTTGTAAATTGTTACTAGGAAGTACGCTGGGTTAAACCCCCGGGTGTTTCTACTGAGGTTCGCAAGGTTTCGCCCCTTGGACGCTTCAAAAACCTTTCCGAGGAACCTACTTCCGAGGAATCTAAATATAAAAACCCAATACATTGTTCACTCGTGTACTTTGTGACCAAAATCTACCAATCCGAGGACTCTTTAGTTCAAAGTTTGATCTGATACGTTCTAAGAAACGAAGAGTGCTTTCCGAGGAAACATTAATCTTACCTGTATACTGCAGGGTGACCCGAACTCAAATTGTTGAGACTTCTGACATACCAAGGTTCATTTGGTTGTGTGTGTGTGTGGATTGAAGGTTTTAAGTGGTAGTTGCTTCGCAGTAACGTTCCGCGGAAGATCCTAAATCTATTTTAAGTTCACGCTAGTGTGTCGGAGTCGCCGTCTCAACGTCAGAAAAGCCAGCGACGACGCTCGAAGATGCCGAGATCGGCGGTGAAGATGATGGCGACAGTGCGGCTCCCGCGTGGGCGATAACCTCGAGGAAGGCGCTCGTCGTGGGGGATGGATCCAGCGTTTGGCAGAAGGTCGTAGACCTATGGTGGCGCAGGGAGACTCTCGCGAACTTCGAAGGGCCTGCTCGCGGCCATACCGCGGGGCGCCCAGCCCAAGTCTCCATGTGGATTTGGTACGCGCGGAAAGGCGGTCCCAAGCCCGCTATCAAAGACGTGAAGGCCTTCGAAAAGCAGTGGTGGGCGTGGTGGACCGCAATGAATCCGGAGTGTCGGGTCGGGTCGGACGGGAAGCTGCAACAGACCGCTGTCAGCGAGGAGTGGGGCGCCGTGGGGAACACAGGGCCGAACGGACTACTAAACGTCTTGATATGTCTTCGTTGGTGGCGAGACGCGGTGGGAAGCGGATCCATGGACGACTGGGATAGGGCGATTGACGACGTGGCGTGGGCGCTGGATGAAATAGAGTAAGTGATAGCGTCCTAAGACTATTGGCAGGGACTGACCACGAGCGAGTAGCAAGGCGAGCATGCAAGTTGATTGATTGATGAATAAGCGGGGGTATACGCGGTATCGGCAAGCGCGCAACGGACAGGCAGGGCGGCGGAAAAAGCGGCCGCGCTACGCGCGAGCTGCGGCAATGGGGGGCACGAGCTGCGGCGACGGGAACGGGCACGTATGGGGTGCTTTGTCCCTCTTTTTTGGCGATTTTTCGGGATTTTTCCGCACCTGTTTTTGTAGCATTTCTTTGTTTTGATCATGCACGTGATTCGGCCGACGTCGGCAGCCCAAATGGTGGCGCAACCGGCGGCGACGAGGGCAATTCAAAGCCCGCTGAGGAGGCCGAAACAGGCCTGTCAGCCCTGTTCGGCAACACCCGGGCCCCCGGAAATGCAGGGACTTTTTGCATTAGGGTCTTCGGGCCATGCCAGAACCTTTTGTATTATCCTGACCATATGGGCTGTTTTTCCGAGACTGACGCTCCCTTGATAGCGCATCTACCGCACATACCAATCGACTACCTTTCATTTGCGTTTCGAGCAGCTGCTGCTGCAGTGCTACGCCGTCCACCTCGAGCTGAATCGTCGCTTTCCTGACCGGCTCTTGCCCAATTCTGCTGTCCGCAAGATGTTTGCCGCTGGTTTTCCGGATCGCGAACGAGTTCCTCGTCTTAAGGTAGTCCGTTTCCTCTGCCTGGAAGCCCCCCAGGACTGATTGTTTCCTTAGCCGGCGTTCCCGCCAAATTTTCAAATTCCTCCTCCACCCGTCGAGTCTATGGACGATTTAATGGACGCGCTCGATCGTACAGCCGGTCCCTCCTTTTACGAGCCACCTGGTACTTCGCACAAACGCTCGCCCTCTCGGGAACCTTCTCCCTCGGCTGCTAGTGCTAAGCGTCCGAAATCCAAACACGATCGGGCGGCACCTTCGGTCTCCGCCCCCGAGGTCATCTCCGTTCGTGACGACGACGAGGACTCCCAGGATGCCGACTACTTCGACGAGGAGGCGTATAAAGCCGAGAAGGCCCTCGACCCGACGCCACTAGTGAGGAGGCTCAGTTTACGAACCCCGACTCAGCTCATATAGTTAAGATTACTAGTAATTTCTGGGGCTTCCCCGAAGGCCATTACTCATAACGGCTGGGGCTTATCCGAACAGCCACACACACTGTATTATAGGTTGCGGGAGCCCTCGGAAGGGGTTTGCCGTGCCGGCGGAGCTTGAATTCGGCCGAAAGGAATGCAGAATAACCTAAATAACTTGGATATTTAATTGCCGCTCAATTGTGGCCATTCAAAAATGTAGGGCCACAGTAAGGCTTGAACCCAAGACCATCGCCTTCCCCACGTAACTGCAGAGAAAATGCTGAGTTACCAGCTGAGCTATGCTACTGCTTTTAGACATAGAACTGCCAGTATCATGTTCAACAGAAAAAATCGAAAAATTGTCCTGCACCTGCTTATACCATAAATGGTAGCTTCCCGCCAAGGAATGACCATCAATCCGCATTCAACAAGGGGTCAGACCAATCATTGATGCGCCATCACTGTTGCCATCAAAAAATCAAAGTTGTAGAGCGAATTGAGAGCTACCAGATTCATCTATAAATGATTGTCTGAAAGCTGTTCATTCAGCCGCTAAACACAAAATAAAGGTCTGATGGCCAAATTATGTGGTCATGTGACCAAAATGAAAGTTGTAGCCCTTGATGAGGGCTACCTGCCTGTGTGATCCGCTTTATGTAAAATGGCTTTGTCAGCTGGGAAAATGCAAAATACCTATGTATTTTGCTACATTCTGTTTCTGGGACCAGCTTCAGCATCAATACTCATTAGACAAAGGGTCATGTCAATCATTGATGTGCCATCACTGTTGCCATCAAAAAATCAAAGTTTTAGAGCTAATTGAGAGCTACCAGATTCATCTATAAAGGATTTTCTGAAACCTCTTCATTGAGCTGCAAAACACAAAATAAATGCCTGATGTCCAAATTATGTGATGATGTGACCAAAATGAAAGTTGTAGCCCTTAAGGAGGGCTAGCTGCCTACCACATCTATTTTACATAGAACAACTTTGTCAGCCAAGAAGGTCCAAAATACTAGTGTGTTTTGCTATATGCTGCCTTTGGGACCTGCCCCACCACCAATACTCATTCAACAAAGGGTAAGATTGATGGTTGATGCGCCATCACTGTTGCCATCAAAAATGAAAATTGTAGCCCTTGATGGGGGCAATCTGCCTGTCACATTTATTTTACATAAAACAGCTTTGTCAGCCAGGAAAATACAAAATACTGGTGTCTTCTCACCCATTTTACTATTTCCAGGGCAGATCACTATCAGGTGTTGACAAGACAGTAGATACATAGTACTTGACCCTCTCAACCATGCTTGTATCCCTCAGGCATCATGCTTAGTGGACTCTTCCTAATCAGGACTACTCATCCATGCATCCTAAAAAGGAAAGTTTTGCAATTACATGGGTTCTGCCAGGTTCCTGCCCAGCCGGCGTGCCGAGGTTCATCAGACCACCTAGCGTAGTTTTAAATCTAAATCTCAGCTATCAGATCTGATTTGTGATGATGTGTCAAAATGTATTACGAAAGTTAGGGATGAACCTCTCTACGACGGCTGGCGTCAAATGTTTGTAAACAACATAGCCACAGGACCCCGGCCCTTTTTGGGCATATCACCGATATCAGTGCACAAAGGCACATAGTCTATGGACGGCGTCGAAGACACAGCTCAATGCTCTGCCATCCACACTTGAATCTCACCAATTCAATATATCTCCATTTATTGTCTCAGTTCTGCAGCACTCAGCCTTCACAGAACTTCCGGCAGTCCTTGATCTCCAGACTCACTCAGATGACATTTTGGATGCCTTCCTATCCCATTCCGAGACCACTCTGTCCACCCTGACATGGGCACATGGCATTATGAGAATCCTGGGGCCATTTGGAGTGCGGGCGTGCGCAAAACCTGGAGAGCGGCACGTTGCAAAGATGCAGACGGTGCCAGGCGTTTGTTGGGGTCTCGTTGTGGCTATGTTGTTTACAAACGTTTGACGCCAGCCGTAGTAGAGAGGTTCATCCCCAACTTTCGTAATACATTCTGACATATCATTACAAATCACTGATCCGGCCAAAACAGATTCAGATTAAAACTACGCTAGGCAGTCTGATAACCTCGGCACGCCGGCTGGGTAGGAACCTGGGGTTCTGCACCATATATTCTCAAAGCTATGATCATTTCATATTTCTTATACCTGTATCATTTCTTACATGCATTTGAAACTCATTCTTGTCATCAGAATGAGGTGTTACTGCATCTTTTATCCTTGTTCACTGTCATCCTGTATTGCAGTCAGTATACACCTTGATCCAGCTCTACAGTGCTGCCAATGGACTGCTATTCATAATGATTAATGAATGGAATCAATATCACCAGCACAATGTAGGCAATCCTGTTCAATATCATTATTGATCTTACATCAATTGTGAGCTTTGGGGTCAGAGTGAGGTCTGAGGCTGCTACAACTACATCCATTAACTCTATCTATATGAGTGAATGTGATTATTGACTACTAGATTGACATCAGAGACTCATACACACATGAACAAGGCTCAGTGCCACATCTTGCCTGCAAATCATGCTTATCAGATCGTGTGTGCTGGGAATCCCAGCACACACGATCGGGATGGTCATGTGAGATGAGTCTCACAGTCCTTGAGATGGTTCCCACCTCATCAAATCATCCTGGTATCAACCTACAAGTTTAGAATGAATGTCAACTATCTAGGATTGATCTATGAATATTGACTCAGAGAATAACTTTGAGATGCTGGGAATATCGGAAATGGAATCAGCTCAAAATTCTGGTCCAGAAAATGTCTTCATTCATAGAAATTGAACAGGTATTGGATGTGGGGTGTCAGTGTTCAGAGCAGTACATTTGTACCATTACCATTAGTGCACATATCCTCAACACCTTCAGTTCCAGAACACCACATCCAAAGAAGCAAATAATACAAACTCTTATATCTTGGACACCCTTGAGCTGAGACAAACCTCTCTGTCACTTTTCTAGAGCACCCTAAGCATCCTGTGAGCCACAATCTTCATATGTACTATTAGTTCACATATCCTCTGCACTTCAACTTTCAGAACTCCTCAACCAATGAAGCAAATGATACAAACTTTTTTATCCTGGGCATCCTTGAGCTGACACCAATCTGTTTGTCCTATTTTTGGATCACCCTGAACATCCTGTGAGCCACGATTAGCAAAATCACTGGTGGAATCATTTCTCATTCATAGTCTCCTGTATATTTTTTGGGGCTTATCTGAACCATCCAGATTTTTTTTTCATGCATATGATCATTGGTAGGAAGTGAAAGACATCCAGAGACAGCCCAGACAATGTTCCACAGCTCTAGTGAGTGCAGGATGAAATTGTGCATTTGGCCTCTGGGATAGCATGTTCTGTCCATAGTGAGGACATTTCTCACCTTTTACAGCATGAAAGAAATTTAGTACCCATTTTTCATCCCACTGAGAATGTAACTGTAGCTAGAAATTGATGTCCCATCAAATATTTTATTTCCAAGGTGCATTAGCAGCTAGAGAAAGCTCAGAGGGATAAAGGAGGTGATCCAGCACTAGAAGATTGCATTGAAGAGGTTCTTATTAGCTCTGAGCTCAATTGAAGGCCAGGTGCCCGTGGTGGCATCAGCCATTTATATGCAGTGCAAACACTGCTGAAACAGAATTGACAGAGCTCTGTATTGTGCTAGACCAGTACTATAGTAGGTAAAGAAGGTATCCTCATGGGATCCCCATACATTTACAAGCCAGAACATGTGAAACAGGAAAAATTTCCTTTTTGGGGTGCTAGGATGAGTAGTCCCAATTAGGAAGGATCAGCTAACCCAGGTAGATAGGCAGCAATGTGGTACTTCACAGACTTTCAGACTGTCAAATAACTGCGTAACCCACACATCATACATCTACACTGCTTTATATGCCCTGGAAGAACAGAAGATTTTGATTTCTGCCAGCATTTCGCATTTTTCAGGCTAACCACATTGTTTTACATAAAATGAATTTAACAGTCAGATAGCCCTCATTCAGGGCTACAACTTTCATTTTGGTCACATGATCATGTGATTTTTTAGTTTCGGTGGTCTAGACAAGCTTAATGTACTTTTTCGTATGAGATGTAGATAGAGTGGCCCCAAATATTGCTCAAAGTGCTACTGGGCCCTCTACCCATGTTCCTGTTCATCTGGTACCTGCTCAAAGTAATATAGATTTTCATATCGCCAGCTTTTCGCGAACTATTTCGCATTTTGCAAGCCAACTAAGCAGTTTGAGCATCTACTTTATAGACGAATCTGATAGCTCTTCAACAGCTCTACAACTTTGATCTACCATCATTTTTCGATGGCAACATTTGTTCCAGGTCAAATTGCCTTTCTGGGCTCAGGGACAAGGTGCAGCTGCATCTCTGTGCCCATTTTCATTTTTTTCTGTGTTTTTTGTTGATTTTTTGATGGTTTTTAGGGTATGCATCACTGAATTTCCTATTTTGGAAGGGTGCATCACCACCATCAGGAGTGGGAAAGCACCCATCATTGGATGGCATTTTTTTCCGCATTTTTTCGTGATTTTTTGATGCTTTTCGGGGCATCCATCAAAATGATTTCTTTTTTGAGAAGAGCGCATCACCGCCATCAGGATCAGGAAAGGATCTATCATTGAAAGGGAATTTTTTCTGCATTTTTTTCCTGATTTTCTGAGGCTTTTTAGAGCATCCATCAATGAATTTCCATTTTTGGAATCGCCCATCATCAGCATCAGAGGTGGGGAGGTGCCCCTTGTTTGCAGACATTTGTTTCTGCTTATTTACAGCTATTTTTCGCTGATTTATGCGAATTTTCAATGAAAAACAGCTGAAATCAATGAATTTCCATTTTTGGAAGTGCCCACCATCAACATCAGAGGCGGGGAGGTGCCCGCTGTTTGCAGACATTTGTTTTTGCTTATTTACAGCTATTTTTTGCTGATTTAAGCGAATTTTCGAAGAAAAACAGCTGAAAAGTCTGTTAAATAGCTTATACCTGCCCTGCCGGCTTGCCAGAACATGCCGGGACATGCCAGAATGATGCCCACCGGCCAGCCCAAGGTTCCAAAAGGACCGGGGTGGCCCGGATTACCGCATTTGGTAGCCCCAGCCATTTTGAGTAATGGCCTACGGGGAAGCCCCTATAATTACTAGTAATGCTAGGCATATGAGGTGCCCGACTCCGGTTCGTCCTCCGAGGACGCGCCGCTCGTAAGTCGCTCGTTTCTCTTGTCTTCTTTCTTAATCTTTATTGCTTATTTAGCCCGAGGCCGTGACTAGGAAGAGCAAGGGCAAGGCCCGCGCCGCGACACCTGCGGCACCCAAAACTTCCGCGGGGACCAAAAAGCCCGCCGGCGAGGTTCCGCGCCAGATGTCGCGCGTTAATCCTTCCGTCACAGCCCCTAAGGCTTCGTCTACAATCTCGTCGGTCAAAGCTCAGCGCCTCGAACCTCTGGTTTCGACTCCATCTTCGCCTGCCCGTCCCGCTCCTCGCAAACTATCTAGCAAGGCGGTCGCGCCGGCCGAGCCCTCGGTTCATCGTTCACGCCACGGCCGTGACAATAACTTGCCCGTGGTCGGTTCTGCAGATATTGTTTCCCAACATACCGGCCCAACTGTTACGTCTGAACGCGGCCAGTTCGCCCCCGAGGGCGCGCCCATTCAGGAACCTCCGGGCCTACTCTCTCTGACGCAATACGAGAACGCCGACGCCTCCAAGGAAGGTTCGTCGTTCTTTTTATTCTATTTCTTTTGTGGTTCTGACTCGGGTTCGTACTTTTTATAGGCACAAGCCGCCCCGCGACCATCCCCGCCGTCATTCCCAGCCATATCGTTGAATCGGCGATCCTCGGGGAAAATTACGACTATGTAAGTGCTTCTCTTCCGCGTACGCCGTTCACGACTTATGTCTTTTTCCAGACGCACTTTCGCTGCTTGTCCTGCATCACCCGGAACGTGCCTTGTCGTTTTCGTCGTTGGGGCTCCGCTTGTTTTACGTGCTCCTCGATGCACGGCAAGTGCGAGTTCGGTATGAACGGTTTCAATTTTTTAGCTGTGCAGGATAGACAGGTCGCTGGTATGACCGTGTCAAATCATCGTGCGTCTTTTTGTCTTATATTTTTCTTTTTCTCGGAACTAACCGTTTTTCTTGGTTAGACCTCACCAGCCAATTGGGACACCTGACCCGCGCTCGGCGCGCCGCCGAAGCTGCATATGCCCTCGCCGCCAACGCTTATATCGACTACGAGGACCAGGCCATGACTGTTGCCCACGAGCTCTTTCAAGCCGAGCAAGCGTTTACGCTGATAAGCAGTGTACACGAACACTGGTGAAATACGGCTTATTTCGCGATTCCACGAAGTGTTAACTGCCGGGACAAGTGAGGCAGAACAAGGGAACATGTCCGCCCCGGTGATAATCCTAACGCCGACTCAAGAATAGGTTCACCGTACTTATATATATTAGTTAGGAAAAGCGTTTATAACACTAATCCAACCCAATACTAAGACAGCTGCTCCACACGTTGAATTGTGATAGAATCAGGTGCAAGTTGGGTTTCTCGGTGAACAGAACACCTTGAATCCGACTCAACAACTATAAGAACGACTCTTTACAAGTCTTTCTGTCCAAATTTGCAGCAGCGAGCTAACGGCTCAAGCTGTACCGACTTCTATATTTTTATCGCGATTGGTTTCCTTCTTTTCCCGACGCACGCAAGATAGACGCAACCGAAACCAAGTTAAATTTATAACTTTGATTCTGCTAAATCTGCCCGAACTAAGTCTTTCCAGACCCTGAACCCGTCCAAATTATCCTTTCCGAGTCCAATCCGATTCCTAAGTCCGTATCCGTAGCCGCAATCCAATTCCCAGACCGATTCCAACTCCGAGGAATATCCAATCAAACAACCAGATCACTGAGATTGCTCCCAGGGCGATAAAGATGAGCCAAATAAGGAATAATATTGCAGACGTGCTTGTATAAGCTGCGCCTTTACTAGTACCCCAAACGTGTCTAGTTTTACAGGTAGGTACAAGCGTCTTTATATACATTTTCAGTCCAGATATTAGTAATCCCACTTAGATATATAACCCGATACTTCGCAGTCCGATTTCTCCGAGCCACCCAATAGTATCCCTTCGTTTTCAAAACCTTGGTCATACTGTCTGACCATGGTAGCGCTTCCACCGGACCTCCATGTGGTTTGTTACCGCCAAGACCAGGCTAGCACATGGCAGGGTTACTGCCCTTGCCCTGGTCTGCTTTCCTGCCCTCCCTCGACCGCCATTCCCTTCTACAGCTATCCCGTATATGCTCCCCTTCGATCCCACCTTTACTCCGCTTCCCTTTCCTTTCTCCTCCTGGAGACCCACTTGTATATTTTACTCAGTTTCAGGAACCTAACAGTCCCATCACTCCGGGGCTTCTATCAAGCGATCAATGCCCTACTCCCATCTGATCTGGGTTTCATGACAACGTGCTGCGGAACGGTTTTGATGGGTCCTGTTCGATCCGCCCTGACCCGAAGTACTGGCCCAGCGGCTCTTAGCTACTACCAACATCCAGCGCCGCCTTTAGTAGACCCGCCCGCTCAAGCGTCTCGTAGACTAGTCGTGCCAGCTGCCTCGATAGTTTTGTCCTTTAGACCACAGCACTGAGCTCCTCGGACCAGCCAGGACCGATAGAAGCCTTTATAAATATAAGTGTTCATCGCCGGCAGAACTCCTCTTGTGTAGGGTAGCTCCTGGTTCCCGACTTCCACCCTTCGCTTTATACGTGCTATGTTCACGGTCGACCACCCCAGTAAGGCTCCGACCCCCTCAGGTTCGATGCACGGGTTCCTTACAATTTTATATATAAGTCCCCTTCTTGCATGCACTTTATAATTGTATAAAGTTTGTGAAAATTTGCATGCTTATCATCTCCCCCAACACAAATGTTGACGTCCGCGTCAACTCGCGTCATCCGTTCAACATAAGTGCCCATTATGCAGCTCCCTGGCCATTTTTCCGACTTATATCTTTATCCACGCATTTTTCGCGGTTGGGTCTCCCAAACACAGCTGCTGGCCGTTAGCAGCGCCCGCTAACACCTGTTCGCGCCGATCGACCTGCCCCGTACCGACGCATATTGCGCTTTGGCCGGTTCCCGTCCACCGCCGCCATTTTTCCCACCATCGACAGTTATAGATATTGATCCACCACTTTTGGTCCCGCGGAAGCGCCGCGCGACTCCATTTCGATCACTGCCACTGATCGAGGATCCCCGCCGCTTCTAAACCGCCTCGCCCCTGTCGTAAATGCCGGCACATATAGATTTTGGCCTTCTCAATACATTTCCAGGGGCCCGGGCCACAACACTTATAGATTTTGGCTGCTGATTAAGCATCCCTCTCTTTCTTCCTCCCGCCATGTCCTCTCCGCGCGCGACGTCCCGAACGCTCCAACACGAACGAAAGGTGCGTTCACCTTCCGTTTCCTCTCCTCTTATATTTTAAACATCTCCTTTTTAGCTTTCCGCCAACTGAGTCCATTGCGACCGAAGTCGCGCCCGAGTCGGCGCCCACGTCCGCGCCTGAGACGACTCTCGAGGCCGCGCCCGAAGTCGCGCCTGAGGTCGCGTCTGCGACCGCCCCTGCGACCACGTCCGAGACCGCGCCCGAGCCGACTGTGCCGGCGGGGCAACAAAACGCTGATTCGTTCAGCGCGCCCATGCCCTCAGTGCGTCTCCCTCCCTCTTTTTTCCTCCTTTACTTATATTTCTTTCTTTTCTTCGTTTAGCCTCCTCCCGTTTCACCCGTGCCCACGCCTCCCGTCGTACCCGAGCGCGAACCGCTCTCCTTGACGGAGATCGCGGCCGAGCGGCCTCAGGCGCCGCTTTTCTTCCCCTCTGTCCGAGGATGGGTCCGCACCCGTTTCGCCCGCTCAGGACGCCGGACCCGCACAACCGCCTGCTCCCCGGAGGAGCCTCTCCCTTCGCCGCCTGCGTCAACGCCGCCGGGTTCGCCCGTTCCCGCCGCTCCCGACGCCGATCGCGCTGTTTCGCGACCTCCCCCGTAAGTTTTTCTTTTACTATTCCACTTATAAATATTTCTAAACTCCACTTGTTTCAGCCCCGCCCCTGTCATTTCGCGGCCCATCCCGCGCCCCACATATCGCCAGTCGCCGGAGGCTTCGTCCTCCAAGCGGCAGCTTTCTGTCCCGCCCGTGGACGCACAATGCTCGTCGACGAGCGCCCGCACACGCCCGAAGGTTTCGTTTCCGACACCGACCGCCCGCAGAGCAGAAAGAAGGGCGAGAAGGAGGGGAACGACGACGACGACTACGACGACGATGGCGACGACCAGATGGACGACGACGGCGACGACAAGGCCGGCGACGACGACCAGGACGGCGAGAGCGAGAAGGAGGACGACGACAACGCAGTCGTCGAGACCGTCGGTGTCACCACCCGTTCCAAGGGAAAACGCCCGCTCCGCCCCTTTTGCACGCCAACCCGGCCCAAGTCCCTTCCATCCACCGTGGCGACAACGCCAACAAGGTCATCGACGCCCCTCCCATTCCCCGACGTTTTCGCCGACATCGGCACCCTTCACCGCGCGGTCAAGGCTACTCGCCTCGAGCCCCCCCGCGTGAGTCGTTTTCTTTTTATTTTCTTTCCTCCCGTACTTATTTTTCTCTCCAGCCACGACTCGGCAAGTGCACCATGTGCACTATTCACCGCCGCGTTTGCCTGCCCGCCCCGAGCCAGCCGCGCCGCTGCTTGACCTGCGCCGATTTGGGCGCGAACAAGTGCTCGCATGGGATGTCCGAGGGCATGCTCGCCCAGTTGGCGGAGTCGATGAAGCTCATCGCGAGCGTCGGGTCCGAAGGTGCGTAACAATATTTTTGTTACTTATATTTTCTCTAAACTTTCTTCTCCAGCCATTCTTCGCGCCTCCTTGGAGACCAACCTCGCGGCCGAGAGTCTCGAAAACGCCGCCCGGCAACACCAGTACGCCCGCGAGATGGCCATCATCTCCCTCGAACGCCTCCTCGAAGCTCTTCGAGGCTTCGAGTCCTCGCCCGACCCCGCCCGTCTCGCCGCTGCGCAAGGCCTCGACCCCAACTTCGGGTCGCACTACGCCACCTCCGCAAAGGTGTTGCTCGACCGTCTCACCGAGATGTGCACCGTGCACCAGTCGGAGCTCGCCGCCGGCATGTTCCACCTGCCCCGCGTCCTCGTTCCCTTCACCGTCAATCCGGAGGAGCACCCGCCCAACTCCGAAGACCCGCCGCTCACCGTCGAGGAGGAACGCCTCCTAGAACTCCGCGACCTAATCCCCGACGAAAAGGTCATCAACCACGACGTGTTTTGTCGCGAACGTGTACGACCGCGCGTACAGCAGGAACCAGTTGTTCCTTAACAACTTCGGGCTTCCCCCGTT
>QVIE01000798.1:0-10829 GCA_013387415.1 Panellus pusillus | reverse complement strand
CCCGAGTGTCGATACCCGCTTTGAACTTCTCAAATTCCTGAGGTTGTCCAATTTCGTAGTCCCAGTCGGAATGATTCTCCGGTGAGGGATTCTCATCAAGACTTCGTCGGATTAGGATATTCACACTGGGGGGAAATTAACATTTGCTGGGCCAGCAAATTTTAAATTTGCTAAACATTTGCTAAACATTTGCTAAGCATTTGCTGGCGCAGCAAATGTTTCGGCGACCAATCAAGTAACCTTAATTCTGCCGAGCCGCTTAGATCACATTTGCATGCCCAGCAAATGTTTTTACACATGCACTATCTCCAAAGGCTATAAAAATGTATGCAAGACCTACTCTATTTAGTAATAGTTGAGGCAGGACCCCGTACACTCCAATAATTTGACATTTGAGAAGACTAAAAAAAGTTGCGTAGGTTTGGCACCTCAGAGTGTATATGTTTTGTAAAATTTTTAATATTGCTACCAAAATTACAAATAACGATGAAAAATCACTACTTGAGCAGCACCACCGAGCTGGCAAAGTCCCCAATGTCCGACCGCTGGCTTGGTCAGCCTGCAGACTCGTACCGGCGCCGCATGGTCAGCAGCGCCAGTGGACAGGAGACACCCTGCTCAAAGCAGTACCGGCACTGCACTCCTCCGACCGCAGACTTTTTCAGTGCACAGACACCACACAGTGGGTAGTCAGCAGCGCCAGCGGAGGAGGCAGACATGTACAGGAGAAGGGGGTGGTGGCGAGAGTGAAAAGAGATATCCGTGGGATTGGCATGCTGAAAACACGAGGCAGAATGCCAGATCTAGACCGCATGACTTACACCCGGACCGGTCAGATTAACTTTTCTGGCATGTACTCACCCACGATCATGTTGAGAACGCTTCATGATCATGATCATCCCACCCTTCTAGACAGACAATATTCAAAGCACTCACGTGTATATTATACTATCCTATCCTATCCTCATGGATATTTTTGTGGTTGTACAACAAGTGGTGGCAAGACTTAAGGTCTGTAAAGCCGCCGGTGATGTTGATAATTGCTTGTGGCACAAATTCAGCCTTTAAACAAGATTGTTACCATTAAATACTTTGAATTATTATCGTGGGGGAAGAAGACCCTCTTCTAAGCATTCACAAATATTTTTGAGAATTTAGGACTCATGGTGGCAAGACTTAAGCCATTTGAACAAAGGTGATGTGTTGAAGCGGAAGTCATTTGAAGTGGTCAGGTAATCTTTTGATGGATTGAAATCGAATCGAAGAATGTTGATGTGGCTGTGCAAGCTCCAGAATGCCACCCGCACAGCCACATCATGATCTCTTGGGCACCCTTTTACGATGGAATTCTATCTGTTCTTTCTTCAAAGCCTCCGGCTCAGTGCATCATGTCCCTGCGCCTACTTTCTGTTGTTTCTGTGCTGCTGCTGGCCCTTGCATTCTCTGATAACGCACTACCTAAAGACAGCAACCGTCCGGGCGCGGGTCAGCGCGGTGTGGCTACTGTATACAGCCCACCCCGGCGCCCCCAAGATAGAGAGCAGCCCAGGAAGAAGCTCGCGGAGCATGGGTAGGATCTGATCTTCCGCCAAGTCGGACTTGATGAACTCTGTGAAGACCTGCATAGCGCCATGCACAGAGTCGGGGACCCCGAGGAGAGATGGCCCGTTTGAGAGCACAGAAGATCGGGATATTCGTCCGGCCAGTCACTGCTGGCGATTGACGAAAGTGTGTGGGCCTGCTCCTACTACTGCGCACGCAGAGGGTACGGATTTTGCGATTCCATGGAACAAGGCCGTTCGGATTTGCGATTTAGCCTGAATCGACATGTTCACGCAGGGAGACGCGTCGGGATGTATTTCGCCCCTCAACAGATGCTGCAGAACCCTTGCAGGATTGGAAATACGGGAACCTCCGCTCCAACAAGTATTTGCGAAGCATAATGCTCGCTGAGTGCTATTCGACAAGAGAGAGGATCAAGACGTGCCATTCGCTGCCGCCTAGCAGCAGCAGCCCGCGCACACGCACATGCGCAGGCGCGAGGCGACGCGTGTCCATACGCGCGCCCGCAGCGCCTAAAGCGCAGCGCGTACACGTACCCGCCGCCGATGTACGGCGGGGAGGCGCGCACGCAGGCGTGGTGGGATGCAGGGGTTGCGACCGTGGACGACGTCGACTCGCCGGCTGACGAGGGATGAGCAGACGGCGGTGTGAGTTCCTTCGCTGTGCCTCGTCCGCTTGGCTCACAAAGGTCGTCGCGGAGATGGATGGCGCGATGGAGGAGATGAAGCGCGGCGCGCACCCGTTCAGCGCGTGCCCGGTGCGCCATCTGCGGGAGGAACGTACGGACGCGGAGGGGGGCGACATGTTCCTCGCAGTCCGAAAGCCGCCGGCGGGTAATGACGGGGGAAGGAGTTTATAGCTTCGCCTTGGGCTGAAGCTGCGACAAATCAGTAGACGGATGAGCAGATAGAAGTGAAGTACCTTGAGGACGCCGTCAAGCTTGGTCGCAAGCATCACATTGCCCTTGGTCTTCAGCTTGCCGGCCATGAATGCCTTCTGGCCGTTGCGCTTGATCGCACGGTAAGTAAGGGCTGTGAAAATGCGAATGCGGGGAACCGACCTTACAGGAGGCGAGATCAACGAGAGCGTCATTGGACAGGATGATGGTAACGTCTGCCTTCTTCGGCTTGGCCTCACCCTTGTATACGCTGCCAGTGTTCTTGAGGTCAATGGACCATGTCGCGACCTCTTTCGCTTCATTTGAGATTTGAAGCTGGAAGATACCGTTGACCTGGCAAAAGCGGGTGAGATTGGGTCGAAGCAAGAGTTGCAGACGGACCTTTGTAATCTGAGCTGCCTTCTCGGGCTCGGACAGAGTCGCGAACGAATCACTGATGGAGGCAATGAGCTCGGAAGCCTTAAAGCGGGGGTCAGATTGGGCGGAGAGGTAGGAGATAGAGGGCTACCTTAGAGTCCTCAACTTTGAGATCGGACATGGTTGCGGTCAAGATACAATCTCATGTGATAGTTGTTTCCGCTAACCAATGCATCGAGAGTGGTGGCACGTTCGACGGCGGTGTCGCGTCCGAGGGTGGCGACGCGCACAATGACCGAGCGCGTTTGAGGATCTTGGGGCCACTCCGCGTCGCTCGCTCACGGCATACAACGCCGAGAAACGGTTGTCATGTTGCTGGCGACCTTCCCACATAGCCAAAGCAAACTCGACGGCGTCTTCTTGCAGCGGGGCAGCGCGTGCACGATGGCGCCGTTCGGGTTGTTTGACGAAGCCACATAGAGGGCATAGGAGCGCACGCGACAGCGGCGCGGCGGGATCCGGCGGTCGTTGACATGTTGTACCACCCATTGCATGTATGCCGCACGATTGGAATACACAATAACGTGCATCTTGTTGGTCGAAATGTGTAACGCTAGTCTTGGTCCAATTGATCGCATGGTCTGTACATGTGCCGAATACCGCGATTGTCGAGCTCGTGCTCGACGTCCTCTGGAATACGGTGTCTGAAGGTTCAGTTCCCGCCAGGCGTCCGTCAGGATCGCGGGTAGAGAGTAATCTGGGCAGACATTGTGGAGGGACGGATTCTTCCAGTTTCGGAAGCTGATCGATTTGGATTGAAGGGCCAGCATCTGGTGGGTCTAGATACCAGTGAGACGCGGTGTCGGCTTGATTTATTTTACGCTGGCAGGTGCTTCTGCTGCTGCTTCAGCGTCCGAGTCCGCGCGAATGCGCTGAAGCCCGACAAGGCCTTGAGGTGCGACGGGAAGTTGGGGTCACCTTCGTAGTCCTGCACTCACCCCCGTTATCGCGTGCCAGCAACAGCGCCGTCTCACCCGCCCGTTTGTCGCTGCGACCTTTCCGCACTTCACGTCCACAATGGCCGGTCATTTCGTCGACGACTGCTCCGAAGCTGAACGCCAGCGCTACATGCGCCAACTGTGAGCACGTTAGGTTCACATTCCGCCTTATTCTTGATCGTCAGGCGCGCCATATCCGATGACCTCGAACAAGCGGAGGCCGCGTTGAACCTTCGCCTGTACAAGCCCG
This sequence comes from Panellus pusillus, assembly GCA_013387415.1. Classification (NCBI taxonomy): domain Eukaryota; kingdom Fungi; phylum Basidiomycota; class Agaricomycetes; order Agaricales; family Mycenaceae; genus Panellus; species Panellus pusillus. The sequence continues at coordinate 6,763 of QVIE01000798.1, read as the reverse complement.
AATCTCCCGGCTGCGTGTATACGCACCTCCGCGCCAACCATCAAGTGCTCGTCGGCGCTGCCCACGCCCCGCCGGCGAACTTGACTACGTGGACGTTAAATCCGGCCGCACGAACGATCTCGGTCGGAGACGCGAAGAATATGCACGTGAATGCCAGGGCGAAGAGATCGCTTGGGCGTTTTCATACGCCACGGAACATCCCAAACTCCTCGGTATGTTGTTCTCCCTTCGCCCGTCGTATCTGATACCTCGTAGAGCGACTGGTACATCTGTCGCTGAGAAACGAGGGCGCGCGGCGCGTTCCATACCCGTGCCATGGTTGTGGACGCAAGCATTGCGAACATTTCGCTTTTGAGATGGCGGGGGGATTGGAGGGTGTAGCGGGCATTATTGAGTATTGGCTAGGGCGGCTTGGAGAAACGGCGGTAAAGACACATCTGGACAATTGACATGGACGAGATGTTTTCTTGTTGTTGCGACTTCTAGTACACTGTAGAAACTTATATGCAAACCTGTAACATTTGTGAGATCCTCAGCTGTGACAGAGAATCCTCCACAGAGTGGTCTCACCGGCGTGACAGGCGACACCGCAGGTTATCCCCGCATGCTTCAACTAGTCCAATAAACGGCGTCCGCCATCGCACGTCGCCGCCGAGGCGCTCCTCGAATTCCGTCCCAACTGCATTGATTGCGCATCTAGGTCGGCGTGCCGCCCGAACTCGTCTGGAATGATAGATTCGGCCGCAAGACGACGCTCGGCTGTTTGAAGAGGTTCTGTGTTGGTAGTGAGAGGGTGATGAGAATGAATTGATAAATTCGTGCACCTCGTTCCCCTTCCTTTGAGGTGGGAAGATCGAGTTTTACCGACGCCCCTGACCCAGCGTGAGTGGGGAGAGAAAAGAGAGAAGACGTTGGGTGAAACAGACCGGGCCCCAGGCTTCGGGGCTGATGGGCTGGCCGACGGATCCAAGGACACGCAAGAAGGAGAGATCATGCGCGGCTACGTGATGCATGCCGAGGCTTCGTCATTGTCTCGACCGTGTTTGATGAGGGAGAGATTGTGCAGAGTTCAGTGTATTAAGCCCCCGACAAGTAGGATCCAGAAGGCTGGTACAGATGCTCAGCCATACAGGAGGATGGGAGGGGCCTCAGGGTTCGCACTATTCACTGGAGTCGTATCGAGCATTTGTGTGATCATGAACGGGGAGAGTAAGAGTAGATCTATTATATAATAGGTCACATGGCCATAATAACACTGTCCGATCCGGTCGCGACTCGAGTCGACCTTCGATTGATTCACGTGGCATGCATGGATGAACGTTCGAATTCCCAATTCCGGTGAGAGACCACAATCAATGTACCGACTTACTCGTACAATCTGAATACAACACCTTCCATTAGTTCATCACGTGGCATGCATGGGTGAACGTGAACGCTCGAATTGAAATTCCCAATTCCGGCTCGCTTCACCCATGAATGAGAAGATCCTGATCCATCATGATCACTCCCCTAGGCCTGATCGGACACCCACACCACCCGACTGACCAGTGCCGCAAACCGGGGTGCGCCATGGAGGGCGTACCGCTGCCTCCGAAGGCAAAGGCTAAGGGTGCTACCGAGGCCGCGACTACGGACGCTAGTGAACATCACGCTTACGTCGCCGTCGCCATTTCTGACTCGGCTCTACGTGCCTCGAGTGGGCAAGTACTCCGCCTTCTCGACACCGGCGCCTCGCACCACTATGACGGCAACATCTCCCACTTCATAAACCTCCGTCCATGCGACCCGTTTCGCATTGAGACTGCGTCCGGCATCGAGTTCGCTTGCCACCAAGGCGACGTCACGAAGACCTTCACGCTCTCGAATACACATCATCTTGAGTCGCGCAAGACCGGTCTCGTCTCCCTCACGCGCCTCCGTAAACACGGCTTGGTTTTCAGCAACGCAGAACTGGGCTACGGCGTCCTCACGGACCTCAAAACAGGCAGGACGATCCTCCGCATTCCTGAGCACGACGGCGTCTATCCCCTTATCACCTGGTGACCGGAGCCGCCACCGCTGCCACAGCGCATGCCCTTGCCTAGGCCCTCTCTCGTCTCGGTCGCGAGTTCTGCCCGCCTTTTGAGGGAATGAAAGAAGAGATGAAAAATGTCCCCTACCGTGCGGTCGTGGGCTCCTTCTCTGGATTGCGAATGGTACGCGACCCGACATTTCTTACGTCGTCACTGTCCTCTCGCAGTTCCTCTACCCGGGACGTGTCCATTGGGAGGCAGCGAAGCGCGTCGTTCGTTACTGCCGACGTGCATCTCACCTTTTGCGGCACGAGCGAAGGCTTGGTCGGATACTCGGACTCAAGCTGGGGATCCGAGGTGCTCGATTGGCGATCCATGTCTGGTTATGCGTTCACGCTATACGGGCCGACGATCAGCTGGAGCGCGAAGAAGCAGTCGACTGTCGCACTGTCCACCGTGACGGCCGAGGCTGAATACATCGCTATGCCGCGTGCGGTGAAGGAACTCATCTGGATCCGTCAGTTTATGGGGGAGCTCTTCGGCGAACTGACTGAGCCGACTGTCCTCAATGTCGACAATCAGTCTGCTATCGCGATGGCCAAGAACGATTCATTTCACGCTCGGTCCAAGCACATCGCGCTACCCTATCACTCCATTCGCCATCACGTCGCTCGTTCGAATTCCCTCTTTGCCCTCACCTGGATTCCTTGCCAACCTCGCCGACTTGTTCACAAAAGCCCTTGACTCCGTCAAGCCATCCCGCTTCACCCGAGCCCTCGGGATAACGGTCTGAGGGGAGTGTTCCGGCGAGATATAGATGTAGTGGAAGCATGCATGCGCAGTGGCAGCAGTGCGATTGGGTCAGACTTGCGTGGTCTGAAAGAATGTGGGTGGTGCTGACATGCGCATTGGATTATAATTAGGAAGAGCCGGAGGACAGAGTACAAGAAACTGGCATTGGAATCAGTATCACAGTAGCATAGTAGTCCAAGAAATGTGTAGCTGAGTATTTCAAATTGACTCTACACCGGTATCAGCACTCGCAGGACATCTCTTTGCATGTTCAATTCAATGTATTCGGTGTCCGTTCTTTTCGCAAGCAAGGTTGGCGCTACCTTCGTCGTTGTCGTCCACCTCCAGTCCGCCCTAGTACTCGTCATCGGATGCAGCGAGCGCTGCTTCATACTCCTCTACCGTGGGCATAACGACTTCCTTCCCTTTGCTCTTCCCCGACGGTTCGAGTCGTTCGACCAGCTCCAGCGCTGGTTGTTCCATGACGCGGCCGACTTGGCCCTGGGGTGTCTCTCGGGTCCGGTACATCCAGTTCGACGCCTCTCAGAGTGGACTTTACCACCTCCCATGGGGTACAGGAAGGGGATGCGAGGGACTGGAGCGCCAAAGGTTTCGACTTCATACACCCTTCGGGTGTCTTGTCGCGCTCAATGTAAATTTCCCGATGTAGCTCGCGATCGAACCAACGCTCGAAGGAAGAGCTGAAGTAATGTTTCTTCCCTCGGTGGAGGAAAGCTGGCTTGTCTTCATGCTCATCTTCCTCCCATTTTGTCCAATGCCCACTTTCCAAGTTGGCAGGCAACGGTGGTGGTCTGATCCAGAAACGTCCGCCCCCAGGTCAACGCGATCGAGCTCCGGAGGAGCGTAGGCGCCTCCTGGAGGCGCTGGAGGGAGCAACGAAGTCGAATCCGACTGGGCGGCGCTCGGGCTAAGGGCCTCGACGGGGCTGCCCTGGGATCCGGGGTCGCGGCCTCAAGATGTCGACCCCGGTTGGCGGTGGGGTCGTAAGGGCGCGACCGACGCGCCAGCTGGCGGTTACGGGGAGGGTCACGGCGGGAAGACATAGCGGAGTAGAGGATCGATGGTGTGGCTGTGCGTGCACCAGAATGGCTCTTGCACAGCCACAAGAAGGGAGTTATTATTACTTGTGCGGTCCACAACTTGAGCAACAAGGTTGTTAAAGAAAACAAGTAGTATAAGGGTGGTTTTCCATCCATGAAGCTACCAGAAGTCAACGGAGCGTACATCATTCCAGGGATCGATAGTATTACAAGACACTGGCTGGAATGGACTGGCCAGCCGCTTGTGTGACAGGATCTGGCCATGATTAAAGCTCTGTAGGGCTTGGATATTGAGCCGAACGTTCCCATGCGACATTCCGCTAGGACGGATGGTCGCTCTTGACGTACGATGGTCGCCCTCCGAGGCGTAGGCGGGGCGTCGGTAGGCGTTTCATGGGTGCCGGGATCAATGACCAGGGCGTTGGATGAGCACAATGCTCGTACGCCGACTGCTATGTCGAATTGCGCGCATGTGCGCGCCCGAGGACAAGTGGTCGGGCCAGGTCTAGACAAGTCGGGTGACGACCTGGGCACACGTAAGCGAGGCGTCGCCAGAGGAAGGCGTGGCCGCCGTAGCACACCCTAGACCCCTTTGAGGACCAAGCCTATACTGTCGTCATCCGGGGCGATGGCCAGCGGAGGAGGGGGCATGACGAAGGTGAATCGGCGCCGAGGTGCGCAGCTGGTGCTGTACATGGGGATGTCAGCGTCGTCCTAAGTCCTCAAGTAATGCTCTTGGCGGACCTGCAGATAGATGCTTCTCTGGGCGTAGACACAGCAGAGCAGGAGGTCGGGTGCGTGAAGCTCCAGGAGTAGTGGCCGATCGGGCGCCAGCCGGTCGATGCGTCCATGGATGTCGGGACAGAACCAAAGAGCAGGAGGGTTGATCATACAGCTCCCTTGTGGGGCTCGATTGCGCTCTCGAAGCTGCAGGAGCAGTGTCTCAGTCTAGGAAAACCTGCATTGATCGATCACATGGTATGCATGGGTGAACGCTCGAATTCCCAAATCCGGCTCGCTGCACCCATGAATCATGATCAATCACCGCCATCGACATGCATGGTGAACGCTCGAATTCCCAAATCCGGCTCGCTTCCCATGAGATCAATCACCACCATCGGACATTTGAGTTTCACTTTCAGGGAGCGGTCTTCGCTCCTTCTCTCTTCCTGCCCCGACTGCTGGCTGGGCCAGTACACCTGTTTTTCATTTCGTTACCCACTCTTACATGCACTTCTCCTGGTCGTCGCCTCGATTTCTTGCTATGTCTTGCTATTGATTCCGTCTCGAGCTGGGTAGATTTCTTTCCATGTCCGCCGCGTACTGTTGGTGAGGATATACTGACACGTTTGCAGGAGCCTGTAGGAGCGGACTACCACGCTGCAGCACCGGGTGGAGGCTGAGGCAGGTGTAACAGCAACGGGTTGTCCGCCTGGTCCGCAGACAACCAAGATCGCGCTGTTTGAAAGCAAAGTGTGTCGTGCCTGTGGCTCGTGGATTGTTTGGCATGGGTGCGCGGCCAGCGTTCGGCACACCGCGCGGCGCCCAGAGTTGTACAGCAACCGCATGTGCCCCAGTCCCACAGCCGTCCTCTAGCGCCGCGACATCTCCCGATTCAACGTCCTCCAGGACGACAACATGGCGCGCCCGCACCCCCACCACACGGGTGTGGAACATAAGTCCACCGTGCTCGCTCGTGGCACCGCATTCAGCACCGGGCTGGACATCGCACGCAAGCCGAGGCCGACGTCCGGGCACAGTTCCCCCCACAAGACCGACCTCCAGCGCGACTCCCTCCTATCGCTCTCCCTTAGCACTGTTCTCCCTCTCCCGCGATTCCCTTTCGTCGCTCTTCTCACAGACGCTCCACGTGCGCCCGCGCGCGAAACCGGGAGCTCGTCGCACGTGGCGCTCGCGCATCGGATATCGGTGCTTGGTGCAGTCGGTGCGGGCCGGACGCCGACGGGGGAGGCGCCACCTACACCTATGCCTGTGCAGGAACTATGCCTGATGAAGCGATATGCAGCGAGAATTCTGAAGCAAGTGCAGAAACGCGTGCGATTTCCGAGAATAGAGACATGTACTTGCGACAGGCCGATGATTGCTGCAATAATGGCGCATACGTGCCCACCGACATACTCAATCCGATCACCTTCAAACCAAGCGGAGAAAAAGAGGCCAGCTTCAATACCTTGGCCGTTTCGCTTCTCTCATCGTCCCACCAGATCCTTCGCGCTCAAGGTCTCCACCTGCGTGCAAAGTGCATCACGTTGGAGCACAGTGAGCGCCGCTCGCTCTCACTCGCACGCAGACGACCGGACGGGATCTGATAGTTCATGCTGGTGTGGAGGTTGACAGGGCGGCACGCGGTGAGGAGGATGTGCGCGGTTGTGGACATGCGCGTCAGAGTATCTATTAGCTATAAGTACAAGCAATAACTGAAAGCGTTCTGGTTTCGTAGAGTAAAAGCAGAGATGCAGAAGCACGGCGTCGAAATACAGGTCGCCGTATTGCAACAAATCTATCTAGCTACAAGCCGTGGTGCATGGTCTGGTGATCATGAGCGGCGAATAGCTATAGCACGTGCGAAACGCGTGAGCTCTGAATTTGTGAACATCGTCTCCTGGTCGCCGGCATTTCTGACTGTGTGCAGACGGTCCACCTCGGACGACTCGAGCTGCATACTGGACCTGCCTTCCTTCCGAGTCCTCTTGCGGGCCCCTTTCGCGTTGGATCTTTGCTTCGGCAGCAAGTAACGGGCCTTCCACCGGGTACTCACTAGTTCTGACCATCTCTCTGGTCGTCATCATCCGACATCCTTTTGGCTCGCATAACCGTCGTGGTTTGAACGCCGCATAGTCCAAGCAGATGACGAAGAGTGCGGTGAGATTGAGTGTG
>QVIE01000797.1:0-43012 GCA_013387415.1 Panellus pusillus | reverse complement strand
TTCGGTGAAATGCGACATGACACCGGTAGTCAGTACAACTGTATAAGAACGAAGAAAGACTAATGGAAGGGAAGATGAACATGCCGGCGGATAGATGTTATCTTCCCGGCGGTACCGAAAGGCAAGATCACAAGCGGAAGTTTGATCAGGGAGCTATCGGACTGCCGCCGCTTCGGAAGGATGAGAAAGCTACCGCTGCGAGTCGGAACGGGCTGGCCTTGACAGTTGGTATTGAAGGAACGTTTGAAAAAGAGACTTAACAGACTGGCACTGTCGACCTAGTCCTCTAGAAGGATAGAAATTCGGTGTGCGGGAACCGCCGGCAGGTTGAAAACCAACTGCCGGACCTGTGGCCAGAAAGTCACGAGCGGTTAAACTGCGGATGACTGAGCGCCAAGCACGCCATTCTCATGAATTATGATAAATTGCCCAGAAAGACGGAATACCAAAATCCTGATTGGCCGCCGCACTTTCGCAACATTCGGACTTGCCGCCGGCTTTACTCGGACTAGGTGCACGGACCATATTTCCTTTTTAAGATACCAAGTTCAATTATAAAAGGCGTAGTTTTTATCATGTATAGTAGTAGACCCTTACCCTCTGTCTTCCGAAGTACTGGGAGCGGACAATAGAAAAGTTGATTTGAGAAAGAACCCAACCGAAGCGAACTAAGAATAAGAATCTGAAAAGCGAACTTCGAGTTCAATACAAGAACCAGTGAATTTTGAAAGCCGCCGGCAGTCAGACACCCAGCGAGTTAATATAACCGCCGGGCATTGAACTTGCCGCCCGTCAAGAAATCACTTACTTGTATTTTTCGGATACATTCTGAAAAACCCTTCGTAAATACTATTCTCGAACACTACATTTCCGTAGCCCACTCAGGTTTCAGAGCCGCCGGGTACTACTCTAAAGTTTATAAGACCACCGCCGGGAACTAGAACCGCCGGGACTTCAAAAACGAATCTTGAAAGCGCCGCCAGTTTCGAACCTGCCGCCGCCTGACCACTGAAGTTGGAAAACTTGGCATATCACTTGCGCTATTTTGTGATTTTGGAGGACGATACGCCTGTCCTACTACCCGAAACACACCCACGAGCATTGATTGGAGTTGTGATTTTATTGAGATTGAGGGAATTTGTTAGCTTGAGCCTTGCTCGCTTTCAAAATAGTAAACTTAGTCTTCATTTGATTTCACGGCTGCACCTACGTGCACCGTTCACCGCCTCATTGCGAGTGCGTACACTTTTACGTCCCGCTTCATCTGTGATGCCTTGAATAACGGCATCCGGCTCTAGCGTCTTACCAAGAAGGGTTGCGGCGCCCATCAGCGCTGAGAGATATGTCTCCCACGATGCGGGCAGGGATCCGAGAACGATAGCAACAAAATATCGTCGCCTGGGTCTGCCTCCATCACGATAAGATCTTCGCGATATTTCTGTAGTTTTCGAGGTGCTCAACAATGTTACCACCTTCTGTGCAGCGCTCATCCTGGAGCTGCCTGCGCAAATCTACAGTGACCATCTTTGATTTCTTCTCAAATTCTTCCTTAACTTTTGTCCACATTTCGAGAGCAGTTTTCTGATTTTTCACTTTCAAAAATAGTGAGTTAGAAATCGCAGACGCAATTGCCTGCTTGATTACTGCCTGCTCAGATCGCAGATTCTACGCCTTCCGAGGTACTCGTTCATTGCCTTTGACTCATCTGCGGTAGGTGCATTTGCATCCGCAACGGGCGGAGCACTTGGCTCAGCTGCTGACGCGCCCTTCTCTAGATGATGATCGAGGCCAGCCGCTGTTGCGGCAAAGATAAAACGATCCCGGAAGTAGACCCAGTTACTGCCGTCTTGTTCACATGTGGAAGCTTAGCGAAGTATTCAGAAAGCTTGATCGTAGAGGACATCGTGTTGACAGACATGGGAATAATAACGGTTGGTTGAACAGATCGATGTGCACGTAGAACTTGTGTGCGGTTCAGATGGCGGATCGACAATGGACGTGTGGAGATGCAACGTACTGACTAAGATTAGTTACGACCGGGGCCCATAACCTGTTAGCAGCACAATTGATATACACGCAGTGGAGAGAGATAATCTAGGTGATGATTGACATACTACCGAGGTCTTTCATACCTGTACAATGTACCTACCAAGTCATAGAGAATATTCTACAGTAATCTACAATGTTCTACCTTACTCTACGAGCATCGTGCGGTACCGAATATGACGCCGAGTACGAGGCCGAGCACAGCTCGGGTATGCCTCGGGCATCTCGGCTTGCTTCGTCTAATAAGACAAACCTCCGAGTCTGAGTCCGAGGTGGATGAGGATTATAACCAACCCACATAGATTTATTGCATTAGATTTTTACATGCTCGTTCGTGTATTTAAACGGGCTGCAGCTGAATGTAACCTTAGTTCTGTTCCCTCAACCGTCTCCGTTCATCACCCTGCCCACCCTCCTACCTGCCTCTATTGTCCCAGATACCTGCATCAAGGAACAATGGGTGGAAGCGTGGCATAGCGGTTTGGAGGTCAACAAATGGAACTGAGTCAGTTTCACCGGCTTGGCACATGCCATTGCCATTTTGAGAAGAGCAGTGGAATTGAACCGGGTTCAATTCCACGGGTTCAGTCGTTCCTCCAGCTGCGTTGACATCGGCGCCTTTTTTGATAAGGAGGGACACAATGTCCGTGTGGTCTCCTGCAATGGCAGCCAGCAAAGCGCTTTGATACTCGCCGCCAGCTGCATTGACATCGGCGCCTTTTTCGACAAGGAGAGACACAATGTCCGTATGGCCTTCTGCAGCAGCAGCCTGCAGAGCGCTCTCATAGTTGCCCCCAGCTGCATTGACATCAGCGCCTTTTTCGACAAGGAGGGACACAATGTCCGTGTTGCCTCCTGCAGCGGCAGCCTGCAGAGCGCTCCCATAGTCGCCCCAGCTGCATTGACATCAGCACCTTTTTCGACAAGGAGAGACACAATGTCCGTGTGGCCTCCTGCAATGGCAGCCAGCAAAGCGCTCCCATAGTAGTAAGCGCTCCCATAGTAGTAGCCCCCAGCTGCATTGACATTGGCGCCTTTTTCAACAAGGAGAGACACAATGTCCGTGTGGCCTCCTGCAATAGCAGCCAGCAAAGCGCTCCGAGAGTAGTAGCTCCCAGCATCATTGACATTGGCGCCTTTTTCGACAAGGAGGGACACAATGTCCATGTGGCCTTCTGCAATGGCAGCCTGCAGAGCGCTCTCATGGTAGTAGCCAGGAGCATTGACATCAGCACCTTTTTCGACAAGGAGGGACACAATGTCCGTGTGGCCTCCTGCAATGGCAGCCTCCAGAGCGCTCCTATAGTCGCCCCCAACTGCATTGACATCAGCACCTTTTCGACAAGGAGGGACACAATGTCCGTGTTGCCTCCTGCAATGGCAGCCTCCAGAACGCTCCTATAGTCGCCCCCAACTGCATTGACATCAGCACCTTTTTGACAAGGAGAGACACAATGTCAGTGTGGTCTCCTGCAATGGCAGCCTGCAGAGCGCTTCCATAGTCACCCCCAGCTGCATTGACATCAGCACCTTTGTTGATAAGGAGGGACACAATGTCTGTGTGGTCTCCTGCAATGGCAGCCTGCAGAGCGCTTCCAAAGTTGCCGCCAGCTGCATTGACATCGGCGCCTTTTTCGACAAGGAGAGACACAATGTCCGTGTGGCCGTCTGCAGCGGCAGCCTGCAGAGCGCTCCCACAGTCACCCACATCTGCATTGACATCAACACCTTTTTTGATAAGGAGGGACATAATGTCCGTGTGGCCTCTTACAATGGCAGCCTGCAATGCCCTCCTATAGCGGCCCCCAGCTGCATTGACATCAGCGCCTCTTTCTACCAGGAGGGACACAATGTCCATGTGGCCTTCTGCAGTGGCAGCCTGCAGAGCATTCCCATACTCGCCCCCAGCTGTATTGACATTGACACGTTTTTTGATAAGGAGGGACACAATGTCCATGTGGCCTCCTACAGCAGCAGCCTGCAAAGCACTCCCATAGTGGCCCCAGCTGCATTGACATCAGCACCTTTTCCGACAAGGAGGGACACAATGTCCGTGTTGCCTCCTACAGCGGCAGCCTGCAGAGGGCTCCCATAGTAGCCCCCAGCTGCATTGACATCAGCGCCTTTTTTGACAAGGAGGGACACAATGTCTGTGTGGCCTCCTGCAGCGGCAGCCTGCAGAGCGCTCCTACCTGTGCTCCCAGCTGCATTGACATCGGCACCTTTTTTGACAAGGAGGGACACAATGTCTGTGTGGCCTTTTGTAGCGGCAGCCTGCAAAGCGCTCCCACTGTAGTAGTAGCCCCCAGCTGCATTGACATCAGCGCCTTTTTTGACAAGGAGGGACACAATGTCTGTGTGGCCTCCTTCAGCAGCAGCGTGCAAAGCGCTCCCATGGTCGCCCCCAGCTGCATTGACATCAGCGCCTTTTTGACAAGGAGGGACACAATGTCTGTGTGGCCTCCTACAGCGGCAGCCTGCAAAGCGCTCCCATGGTTGCCCCCAGCTGCATTGACATCAGTGCCTTTTTCGATCAGGAGGATACAATGTCTGTGTGGCCTTGTTTAGCGGCAGCCTGCAATGCCCTCCTATAGTGGCCCCCAGCTGCATTGACATCAGCGCCTCTTCTACCAGGAGAGACACACTGTCTGTGTAGCGTTCTGCAGTGGCAGCCTGGAATGGACCATGATGGTGGCCCCACTCTGCATTGACACTAGCCACTTTGTCGAGAAGGAGCCACACAACATCCCTGTTGCCATAGTGTGATGCACCGCCATTTCTTCGCTTAAAGGATCTGGCAGCCACTCCAGAGATTTTTGATCCAATAAGAACTTCGTTATTTTGACTAGACCTGCTGCTGATGAAAACCAAAGAGAACTACGTCTGGATTGCCATTCTAAATATTGCCAATCTGAATAATTCCATGGCTGTGAATCCCAAAGGACGCCTCTCCATTCCTCATGATTCATCATGTTTCTCCATGTAGAAGCCTGACATAGAAATTCAAGTATCCTCTCTTGCAGTTCAATTTCTGGCTGTCCAGCAGCATGCGCTAGGCAGTACTGTGAATATTCGGTGAGAGGGGGTAGGTTCTCAAATCTCCATAATTCATCTGGAAATCCTTCAAAGGCAAGGAATGTCAAGAGAGCAGATGTGATATCTGTTTGTGCATTTGGAAATTTTTCAACCTGGATTCCCTCAAGATAATTTTGTGCTGTGTAATGCACAAGTCGTACTGCAGAAGTCCCCTTGTCTACCATCAGAAGTCCAGCACATGCAGAAACAATGATCTCAATGTCCATGACTTTATCCTCATCCAACATCTGTGTATCTGGTTCAATGGCAAGTGCTGTCCTTAGCTCCAGGACAGTCAATGGCCTCTTTGCATTCACAACCCATATAAAGGTTGAGTAAGCAATTTTCTTGTCTTCCTCCTCTTGGTGTTCGATGCGGTCAATTATACTGTTATAGGTTGCATCCAAACCCTTTGGTAGATTATCAAGAGCTTCTTCCACTGCTTTCACAGTGCGCTTTTTATCAAGAGATTCAAGGTGCAACTTGACAAGTAAAAACCTGGTTCAATTTGTCAGTTCCAGAGTAGTTGACAATGCTCCTAATCTTACATTCCATCTGCACTAAGAGTGATTTTTTCTGAAATTTCTGCTTGCAGCACAGGTTTTTTTTCTATGTGTCTCCTTAGATACTGAGATCTTTTGATCTGGTTGTTGATGAATACTTGAATATCTTCCGGTGCTGCTTCAACTTCCAATAATTCAAGATATGGAAAGCCAAAGTCCTTTGGAGAAACATTTGGTCGTGCAGTTACAAAGAAATTGATGTTGGTGCCCATTTCTACGAGATTTTGAAGCAGATCTGTCCGCTGAGAGTGCGGATATTCATCTACAGCATCAACAACAATGAACACCTTTGAGAATTGTGCTGTGCTGGATCCAAGTGTAGTGACAACCTCCTGCAGAGATGGCTTTGTGCCCTTCTTTCTGTGCTCTTTGTACAGAGTTTCTGTGGCAGATCCAACTTCTTTGTCAAGTATAAGTTGCCTCCAGAGGCTTGCAAGAAGTAGAGAGGGTGTTTGGGTGTCAGATTCTTTGTAGTTCAGATAAATGCAAGCTACACCCATATTATCTTTGCTGTTTTTGATTGCCAATGTGATATGATCCACAACCTTGGATCTGGTAAGGAGTATCATTTTTAGTGTAGGAAGTCAAAAGCAGAGAAGGATCCTACGCAAGGATTGTCTTTCCTGCACCAGCTGAATATTTGAACTGGTCAGTCTAACAACAATTGAGATAGAAAGATACTGACGCATTCCACTACACCAAAGAGTCTGATTGGAACCAGATTCCCAATTTTTGAAAGATGGGTGCTGAAACAGCCATTTACCAGTCCCTTCTACCTGAGCACGCTTGATGTCATCATGCCGTTGAAAGGAATTGATGGGTGAGAGCCAGTCAATGATGGCACTACGTGTGGCATCGGGATCCCCTTCCTTGCTGCCCTGGTAGATATTCATGGTGGGACCACCTCCAGTACCTCCATTGCCACCCTGTACAACAGCCCCCCCTCCAGAACCCCCCGTGCCTCCTAAGTGAGATGAATACTAGTGTTGAGACTATGATTTGTTTTTCTCGCACCATGCATAGTGACTGAGATAGAACCCATAGGATAGGATTCCTTGGATGTTTGTAGACCGGAGGCAGACATAGAAAGAGAAACGACCAGATTGTGGTGGCTAGCAAGCAGTGATCAGAGGGGGACCAAGAGGTAGAAGGTAACAAAGGTCTGCACCCGATAAGGCTGTACACGCCAATGCGGTGCGACAGGCACATGTGTTGATGGGGAGTTGCCTGGAGTTGCACTGCGATGCTTATCGATTTCAATCGGAAGCGGCGACGCCGTGCCGACGCGGCATGGTGACAGTGCCATTTGGTTTGTTCCTTTCATTCGCATCCCTCGAGGCATGGTTTGAGGGACTCACATGTTGTAGACTACTTAGTACTGTAGTTTCCCTATCTCAATGTCTAGCACACTTCGCCTGCACCGCGGTAGGGACAAGTCCCGAATTTACCCGAAACAGAGACAGGTGTTGTACATTCTCACTCTACCAGTGTAAACACTTCGAGTTGGTCCCGCCCTGAGACCGATCCCAATTTCTTCTGGCCAAGCCAGTGGCAGCGTCGCACCGACCGTCGACGTCGACATGGGTGGGCGACTCCCGGATCCGGCGTATTTCTTTGAATCTTTTGTCGCCCGGCCGCGGGTTCCACGAATCTCCCGGTGCTTGATTGAAGATTCTATGTTAGTACATGTACTTGATACATTTCTGTTTTTTCCTACCTGCTTTGCACCCCCGCGTCTGCGTCTGCGCCTGCCGCCTCGTTCCCCGCCGCCCTTTTCTTTTTCTCTTTTTTTTTCTGTTCCCTCCTTCCCCTTCCTGCCCCCACTCTACCCTTTCCCCCACTCTTTCCCCTCCCGCACCAAGACCCCCTCCACCGCGCACGTGTTCCCCGCGTGCAGACACACGCGCACGCGGTCTCGGCCGTTCGGCACGGTCGGCCACGTGATGGGGCATGGAGGTGTGCGGACAGGACGCGCAGGTGGGCGGAGAGGGCGTGAGCGTGCGGGATGTGGAGGGGGTTATCGGGATCGGGGTCGGGGTCGGGGCCTCAGACTCGGGCGAGGAAGGGGCAGGGGCTGGCAGAGGGAGAGGTGCGTGGGAAGGCGACGAGGCGCGGGGGTGGCGCGTTTGCGCAGGCGGGCGTCGAGGGTGCAGACGATGTGCGCCGAGAGGGCGGGGAGCATCGCGGCGCGGCGGGCGGCGGTGCGTGCCGACGGCGAGGAGGTCGGAGGAGGCGTCGGCAAGGAGTACGTTGGCGCGGTGTAGATGAGCGGGCGCGCGAGGGACTTCGCTAACGGTTAGGATCGCAGCTGTTTGCTTTCGAGTCAGAAACAAATAGATAGATATATAGAAGGGACGGACGAGCCTGCCTTCGGTGGCGGCGGGAGCTTTGCGGAAGGTGCGCAGCCGTGCGAGGACGCGGCCCTCGAGGGCAAACTCGGCGAACGTGGCCGCGGCCCTGAGGCACGCAGATGCCGGTGGCGTGTGCCTCGTCCACGACGAGATAGACGTTGCGGTGGGAGAAGGCGTTACCGAGGGCGGCGGAGATTTGGGCGGGGCTTGCGTGGCCTGTGCGGAGCTGGAAGCGGTCGGCGGCTACGGTTGCGAGCAGGGAGTTGAGGTCGGGGAAGGAGTTGTGCGGGAAGAGGTAGAAGGCGTGGATGTATCCGTCGTAGAGGACGACGTCCGCTGGGTGGGAGAAAACGGCGACGCTAGCGTCGCGACCAAGGCATGTTGAGTCATTCATGGTGCTTTGTGTCTGCGAACGATGTCGATGAGAGGCGCGAGCCCGAACGGGGATGCATCTGTGTTCGACGTTCCGTTGCGCAAAAACCACAGCTGCAGGTGTCAGTCTACCCGGCGTTCCGTATCCACAGCAAGATATCTATCCCTAAGCCTATAGCGGAAGGTTTCGAGCTGGTAAAACTAATGAGGTTGTGTAACGAGAGTAAGCACTCTCGGTTCTCGTACCTTCGTTACTGAGACCGCGCAGATGGATCCAGCCAAGTTCCAACTACTCGGCAGCGGCTGGCCATGTCAAGTTGCTTTTTCAAGACAAGTACTTCGGATGCAGGCTCAGCGACATGTTGTAGAGCAGCGCGTCTTGGTCAGGACACAGACGATGTAGGTGAACGGCAAAACAGTGCGTCCACGTTCCCAAACAACGTATTGATCTCGGCTTCTAGGTTTCTGCGTCTCGCATTACCCTTCACCGAGGCTATTTACCGTTTTTTCTATCCTATCCGCCAAGGTCTCCAGGGCTGCTACATTCCTTCCTCCCTGCGCTATTCGCCAAATGGCGGGAGGCGGACACGAACCCATCGGACAGCTTGCGCCTCGTGATTTTGCAATCCGTTCAAACGCCGGTGTAGCGTGCATCGGCGTCCACTTCTTCAAGCCGCGTCGTATGTGCCCCGCATGCCCTCAGCTTCAAGAACCACCATCGCTCAAAGCGCTTCCAGGGCCTGTGCCAATTACGATTTAGCACTGGCCTGGTATTCGACTCGGACGACGGCGGGCTGGTCTTCATAGATCCTCGCTAATCCTCCGGTCGCCCATCAGCACCGCGCCGCGCAATGAGGCTTCGTTTGGCAAGCGGGCGAGCGTGACCTTGCCCCACCGCGATCACGAAGCCGTCGCGCCTCGAATCTAGCGTATCTTACATCCAGTCCTCGCACGCGCGGCGGTGGGGATGCTCGTCACGCGCCGAGACCACCACCGCATTACCTGGGCCGCCCTCACCCTGCTCACCTCCGACGACGGATCCCGCTACATACCCCACGTCGTTCATATATCGGTCCGTGCCTGGTCTTTCAATCGACCACCCCCACCTCATCCGTCACAGGCACGATTAAACACATCCAGCTTGTCGCGATCGCGCATCATCGGGAGCTCGTCGCCAGGTATCGCGCCCTCGCAAAGACATCCAATGCGTTCGTTACAAGTCCAGTCTGCCCTTCCGCCGGTATTACTGCTCGCAGGCGCGTATCAGGATTCGTGCGAGGACTATCTCGAGACGAGAACCTTGCAGATCGAGGCGCTGCAGGACTGACTCGCATTTCCAGTTGTAAGAATTGCAGAACCACTCGTAAGCAACTTTGAGCTGCAGGACCAGGACCCTCGGTCGTACCCGGGCGCGAAGGTGGATCAATCTCGAAAATTGTCACGCTGAACCGTGCCCGGCAAAGTCTGAATTGAACTCGTTCGCCCGCCGTAACCCTCGCTCTTGCTCCTACTTCCAAGTCTTTTTGTCGCCAATGCCGCGACGTCGCGCAAGATGCGCAGGTTCCATGACCCCACCCTGACACTGTTCGTTGTTCTTCTTCTCCGGACTCGTATGTGGGGAGCTTTCGGAGAGCGCTACTCATAATGATAACCACACTCGCGCGCACCATATTCCATCATGCTTCGCGGCATCATGGTTCGCGCTGGCAAGAACTAGGGCTCGCGCTATCATTCTACCGTCCTCGGCGTCGCATGCCCATGCACGCACTTTGGCGCGCATTGGATTCGGACATGAGTAGCGGCTGGCTGAGAGGAGTGAGAGACGACGCGGACTTACTGTCTGCGATAGACTTCGACTGTCCGACTTCGACAGTCACATCCGCTACATGCGATCCTGATGCATCCCTGCTCAGGCTGGTCTGGTATTACACTGTACAGCACAGCCCTCTTCATTGACTCTGTCTGCGTATGTACATACCCGTAGACGACGCTGTCTAGCTACTTCGCAACGCCCTTGTGAGACCTAGTGCCACTCGTTATGTTCCTCCCCGCCAGCTAAGCAACGAGGGGACGAGCCGCGCGCATCGCTGGCTGACGCCCACACTGCCAGGCTCCTGCGCGCCGCCGTCCGTCCATCCATATTCGACCACCTCGTTTCTCTTGTGCGCAAACCACTCAACACGGCGAGTCCACTCAACGAGCTTCTTGCGCGTGGAACCTTCTAAACGCAGTGGGCTGTTCCATTGCTATGCACCAAAACCCGCCATGCCCGCCCGAATCTCGTCCGCATCCGCCTCGACCGCACTATTGGGTGTATGGTGGGCGGGAACGAATCCGCCGCCTCGGTGCGGCAGCGCGAAGCCACGAATAAGGCCGTCGTACAGAGCCAGCCGCAGGAAAACGATAGAAAAAAGCGTACTGTAGATAGAAAGAGGGATGAACCGTAGCAGCTCCTCGTCGTAAAGCGTCTTCAGCGCACGTTCGTCGCTGCAGAACTTGGATGGGCGGTGTGCGTCCTTGGCGGCACGCGTTTCTCCAGGTCGAGGATGACGAGCGGCGCGGCAGCCAGCCGGAGGGGGTAGCACGACGGGAGCGCGTTCCTTTCGCGGACATCGCTGATCTGCGTGACGTACGCCTCGACGAGGTCGAGCCCGTACGTCTCGATCGGCCGGTTTCACCGCCGAAGCTGGTCCTCGATGCAGCGCGCCGTCGCGCCCATCGACTGCGGCTCAAAGTGGAGTACCGTGCCCGGGTTGTGGAGAATGTCGTGATGGAGGACGACGGAGTCCGCTTGATCGCTGAGTTTCGTCGAGTCGATGTCGTGACCAGGCTTTGGTTTAAAATCAGCCGCTTCTTGTTATTCTTGGATGAGGGACTGAGCTTACGGACGGAAAGCGGTTGCTGCTGATCGTGCTGCACGGCCGCTTGTCGGAGGAGGCGGTGGCTGATGATGAGGGTCTCGTTATGTGTCTCGCCGAGGATATTGTCGACAAATTCTGAGATGCCTTCCAGGCGGCTACTGGTTGCGGATTGCGAAGGTATAAAGTTACAGAGAACGACGGCAAGAACACCAGACGTACACCGCAATGCACCAGACACGCTCCTCCTCTTCCTCTGAAGTAAATTGCTAGTTGACGATCCTATCCGCATAATTGTCGTCCATTATCGCGGGAACGCGGTCGTCCCATGGACTAACGGCGGCAGCCTCGAGCCTCTCAGATTGATACCAAGCTATTGGAAGCCGCCTTTTACATGCCCCCAGCTGGGGATCTTGTTCATGAGTCCACGGACCGGGCCAATACCCTTGCGTCTTTGCGTTAGCGCCGGGTAGCACGATCACAACCTCGATATTACCGCGCGGGAAGTAGCAAGACTGCAGCATCCCACTGCGATACATCGGTTTGTGGTTTTCAGCGGCTGTAAATGGCGCAGTCAGGCCTAGCAGATATTAGATAGAGTTTGGAAAGTATCTTGCCAAAATCCATGGACGAGGCGCACGGCGCCCATCCCGCGCATGACTGCAAGCGCCCACTCGCAGCGCACGCTCTCGCTGTCCTCCTTGCCCTGAGGATGCGCTGCCGGTCGCTTAACCATGAAGGAGTGCATGTCCTCGGGATCGAGCACGAATTCGTACGGAAAAACGCCGTTGCTGCACGGCCGCCCGTCGAAGGAGGCGGGTGTTCCCGCAGCCTGTTCCGGCGGGAGATCAGCGTGAGCGACCCTTATATGTTCCTCTTCCTCGAACGCGCCCTCCTCCGCGCGCATTCCAAGTTGGGGCTAGAAGCGAACGACGACGGCGCCGTAATCGAGGTAGCGCCAAAGTCGCCGACACCCTCAATCACCCGCCTCGACCCAAACCAGCCGCTCGGCGTCGTCACAAGCGCGCGGTCTCTTTTGAGCCAATAAAAGTAAGGACTATACAACGTCAGCGGTGAACGGATGGAGCACCGCATCTACTTACCCGTCTAGACAGCCATGCCGTCCACGACAGTGCTCGAACAGGCTTTGTTCCTCGAGCTTGATTCCCCACCCTGCGCCTTGAGCCCTCGGAAAGATGTCCCGAAATTCTCCGACAAGCGACGGTACAGAGATCGGAACATCATCTTCCTCCCTCATCGCAGCTGCGATCGCAGCCAGCGACATCTCCCATCTCCCTCTCGTTCTTCATCTTCTTGCGCAGCGGCCCCACAGCGTGGATTCGATCCAGCTATTCCATCAGCGCCTCGTCCAAGACGGATACCGCCGGGTCCAACGTCATCCGGAGGAACCGCGCCGGGGCGGAGGGGTTTTCTCGTCCGGTGGCCGGCAGCGGAACTTCGTGACTGAATCTGCGACTTTTCAATTCGCGGGATGCGCGTCGCGCCGTCGTTGAGCTTTTCACCCGACGGACCGATGTCGAAGGTCGGTAGTTCAGTGGCGGGCGACACCGCAAAGCGGGTTCGCTAGTATCGAAGGGACTCGCTGAAACGGTGTTCGTAGCCGGCGACGAGCATGTCGAGGCTGTCAGTGCAAATGAGTACGGTAATCAAAAATTGAGGAAACTGAGCCTACCTGGTCCATCCGTAATACTCAAGACCATGAGAGAAAAGATGAGAGCCTGCTCCGTATACCCGCCGCGGCCGTATGAGACATTGGTACAGAAACGGGTGCGTCTGCGGTATCCGGCGGGCGTACCCCCTCACCCGATCAACTCCTCCGCCGCCGATCACGCGTTGCGGCAAATCTCGTTGCACATGCTCGAATACACCGGGTCGCAGCACACCCGCCGCGCCGCTCGGTTTCGGTGTCAGCTGCTGTTCTTCCGGCGCAAACGACGCGCTCGGCCGGGAAGACGGAAGACGGAAGGCGTCGGCTTTGTCTTCGGCGGGCTTTTGAGCGAGGCGCACGGAAGACGGCGAGGGCGAGCCGCGCGTTGGCTGTGACGAGGTAGAAGACAACCGCCGCTTTTATACGGAGCGCGGTGACGGACACGTGCTGGATGACGAGGTCGAGGATGTCGATGAACGCGCGCGCCGCGTCCTCGTAGCCGGTCGTGACGACGCTCGTCAGCCACAAACACGCCGCGAGTTGGATGTCGCGCGAGCTGGTTTCGGCGAGCCGCAGCATGTGCTCGCTCACGCCGATGGGAATTCGCCGTTCGACGCTCCGAGCTTCGACCGCAAGTGGCAGGCAGCCAGGAATTACGAGCGGCGACTACGGCACATCGTATTTGTAAATCGGCAGCGGAAGGACGTGCTCCCACCGCGAGCGAGTACTGGTTTAGGATACGGTGGATTCCAGGCGCGTTGGATTCGTTGAGCGCGGTAGGGTGCTGACGGGCGACCGGCGGATTAGCGAGGACCAGTCCGCCGTCATCCGGATCGAAAGCCTGACCGGTGCTGGATCCTGATTGACACAGGCGCCTTGAAAGAGCTTTGCGCGACGGTGGCTCTTGGCGCCGCGGACATGCGGAGCACAGACAACGCGGCAGACCCAGAGCTTGAAGAAGGTGACGCAGACGGTGAGACCGACGCAGAGACGGATGAGTTCCGCAAGCTCGCGCGCAAGCTTCGATGTATTCGCGTTCGGCTTCCGCCATTTGGCGAATAGCGCCGGGAGGAAGGAGTGTAGCACACTTGATGGAAATGGTGACCTTGGCGGATAGAGAGCGGTAAATGGCTTGGGTGGAATGAGCTGGAATGAGCCGCAGAAACCTAGAAGTCGAGATCAATGTTTGGCACGCAAAGATTCTGATTAGCGGACGCACCTTCTTGTCGTCCACATATATCGTCTGTCAGAGTAGATACAAGACGCTCTGCCAACCTCCACAAGTCGGTGCGCGCAGGGTTCTGGTATTGAAAAACCCATTCGACACAGTCAGCCGAGTAGTTGGCTGGATCGACTCTCAGCAACGAAGGTAAGTACGAGAATTGAGAGCCCGTACTTTCGTTACAACAACGCCGTTTTTGTTTTGCAGCTTGAAACTCTTGGTATAGGCTTAGGAGGAGATATCTTGGTGTGGATACGGAACGCCGGGCAAATACACACCTGCAGCTATGATTTTGCGCAACGCTCATCGCGCGGAACGTTGAACACAAAGCCGTCCGGGCTCGCGACGCTTATCGTGTCGTCCTTGCAGACGTCAGGCCACAAGAAAATGACGTTCGTCGCGACGCCAACATCGCCTTCTCTTGCGTCTTCCACCCAGCCGACATCGATATCCTTCTCCACGAGTACATCCACGACGGCCTGCGCGTGCCCCGCAGCCACCGTACCCCATCTCACCCGTCACAGGCACGCATCCAGCTCGCCCGAACGCGCATAATAGGGAGCTCGTCGCCAGGTATCGCGCACTCGCAAAGACGTCCAGTGCGTCCCAACTCTAATCTGCATTCCTGCTGTTAATGCTGCTCTCAGGCGCGTATCAGCATTCGTACGAAGACTATCTACGGACCAGCATCATGCAGATCGAGGCGCTGCAGGATCGACTCGCATCACCGTTTATAACAGTCGCAATATCACGCCTAAGCAACTAAAAGCTGCAGGATTATTGGTCGTCCCCGAGCGCGAAGGTGGCTCACACTGCCGGCAAAAGCCATGACCGCGGTTCATGGCATTTGCCAGACACTTGGCATGGCATCTGCCACGGCGCTTGTCAAATGTTACACATCTTTGTTCTATTATTGATGTAACTGGTCGCATGAAAACATGCCGATGAGCCGGGTGCTGCAAACACGCATCTTGATCACATCATGATCAACCTGACAGATTGATAGATGGTAGATGCAAGATAAAGCTTCGATCAAGATCGGTGAGCAGCACCAGCACAGTCTGCTTCCCTCCCACTTGCTCTATGGCCAAGCAAGTGATCTGCACTTGCCCCGAGTGCCTTGAGCATGAAGTTGAAGTCCATGGGCAGAAGATTTCAGGCCGCAAAATCAGCACACATGTTCGTAGACAGCATGAACTTGCCGCAGCAGCCAGCCGGTCTCCGGCTTATGCGAGGTCTCAATCAAGTCGTCCTGTGGGTGTTGGAGATTTTATTGAACAAGACCAAGATACGGAAATTCCAAAGAAGTTAAACTCGAATCACTCAATTGGTGCGCAGACTTTCTGTAAACCTGCCTCCAGCTCACAAAAAAGTGAATACCAGTAGATATTATGATTGAAAGCAGTCTCATCATCCAGCTTCTTTCAGCGCTGCTTGTATGGCTTAACCTGAAAGCCGGTATCAGCCGTGAAACAGCAAACATCATTCTGAAGGCTTTACAATTCATTCTCACCACAGTTCTGGAATTGCTTCAGGCAGCCCTGGTTGCACAAGGCATTCATATTCAGCTTCCTAAGCTCTGGATCCCAGGAGACCTTAGAACCATTTATAACAATTATACCAGCGAACCCGAGATTATTCGGACACCCTGTTGTCCAAAGTGCTATACTCTGTACCCTTCGCTAACAAAAATGCCACCAACATGTACCGCAAAGGTGTCCAAAAAATCAAGGATTAAATGCAAGGCTGAACTTTGGCGCACACAGCGTTTGGGGAAGGAAACAAAAAGAGTTCCCATAACAACTTTCAACACACAGAAATTTGAATCTTGGCTGGAATGGTTTCTATCTAGGAAAACCATTGAAGATTATCTGGCTAAAGCATATCAGCGACCTTCTGCTGCAGACAGAGAGGAAATGAAAGATCTACAGGACAGTCCACGATGGAAAGAGCTCAAGAAATTAGGGGACAAATACAACTTGGTATTTGGCTTATACATTGACTGGTTTAACCCCGATCAAATAGACTAGCTGGTATGAAACTTAACAACATTTTGTTTGGGGTCATGACTTACCAGAATTTTTGGTATAGGAAAACAAGTTTCAACTGGCACGATTCTTCTGTATTGCTTGAATTTGCCCCCGAAGTTCGCTATTTACCAGAGAATCTTTTCATTGTGGGCCTTACTCCGAGTCCAAACAAGCCATCTTCTCAAACACTCTTGCCTCTACTTGATCCATTAATGAAGACAATGCTTTCATATATGCCTGGGAAGATTGTAAAAACATATGCTCATCCAGAGGGTGTTCAAGTCACAGCACGACTTATTCCTCTTGTAGCAGACCTTCCAGCTGCAAGAGAGACTGGTGGATTTCTCTCTTATTCTGCAAGAATGTTCTGTTCTTACTGTCTTCTCACAAATGATGAGAAGAGTCGATTAGATCACTGGGAATGGCCTATGCGAGTCGGTTCAACAGTGCTGAAACAGGCCAAGAACTGGCTGAAAAAGCCAACAAAAAAAGAGAGGGTTATGGAAGAAAGAAAAACAGGTGTTCGATGGTGCTCGCTGCATTTCCTTCGGTACCGCGATCCTGTTCTTGACACAATACTGGGTTTTATGCACAGTTGGCTCCAAGGTGTGCTTGAACATCAACTCCGTGTACTTTGGGGAATAGGGCGTGATGCCCGCCGAACAAAAGATCTTGCAGAGCGGGACAGAGAAGATGAAGATCTCTGGACAGATGAAGAAATATCTGAAGCTGGTGGAGATGCAGAGGCGCGTGAAATACTTGACGATGAGGAACATTTTGACTATGATGGTTTTCAGAAGTGGAGGGAAGAATATATCCAGGCTATGCGGACAGACGATGAAGAGGATGACAATGAGGATGACAATGGAAGTGAATCTACTCCTACGGGTAGCCCCCACGCTGCAATTATTGATGACTTTATGGATGATATCGACATGGATGCAACACCTGTTCCAGCATCAATCCCTCCAGATGATACAGATAATGAGTCGGATGATGACAGTGATAAGGAATTTGAAGATGTTGCTGTTCAAGGATCCTGGAAATTCAGCAAGGAGCGCCTTGAACAAATTCGGCATTGCATTCAGGAGGTACTTCTCCCTTCCTATGTGTCTCGACTACCTGGCAATCTTGGCGAGCCAAAACATGGCAAACTGAAAGCAGAACAGTATCTCACCTTATTCTCAGTCATCTTACCACTTGTTATACCTGAAATGCAGCTCGATGATGATCCAGCACGACATGAAGCTATGCTTCACAGCTTCTGTCTTGTTGTTGGATGTACAAATTTAATATCGTCATTCAGAACTTCGAATGCTGCTGCAGACTCATTCATGGAGTACTACTCAGAGTATTTCCAGTCAATTCAACAACTGTTCCCAGACGTAAACGTTCTCCCTACACACCACAATGTTATGCATGTCCCAGATATTCTCAAACGTTGGGGACCTTTGGCTAGCCAGAATGAGTTCATGGGTGAACGTGTCAATGGAATGTTGCAGGATGTCAGAACGAATGATCACTTTTGTGAGTTCTAGTTCATATTCAATCCAACCTACCTATTTCTCAATCCCCAATTCTATAGATGATATGGACTATACCAGACTCAGACACTTTGCTCGCTTTGGACGGGTACTTGCTAGGACACATGATGAGCATCTGCAAGATCCTACAAATGCAGCTCTTGGAGTCCTGGATAGCATTCTAGAACCTGAGAATAAGGCAGTTCACAAATTTAAGGAACTGGATGGAGCAAGTCTAGCTAACTTTCTGGCCAAGAAAGCCAAGAATATTTCAATGCCCTTGTACACTTTGATACTGGAGTACTTCCACTCTATAGGGGAGCAAAAACTCAGCTTTTATGGCCTTCGAAATGCAGATGGATCCGTAACACTTCCCGATCAGGATCATCGGCATATGATATTGCCACCCCAGGGCAAAAAATGCCTGAAATTTGACATAGACAAGCGCACATACAGTTGCTCCTCCTCACATACGGCAAACAGCTTGATTCAGTTTTATGAACCTGGCACAGATCCCAAACAAGGCCAGACCCGGACAGGTGCTATCAAAACCATTTTGCAAATACCCTTGGACAATACCCTGAGGACTTTTCTCGTTGTTCAAAGGCATCAGCATCTGCCTATTCAGTTCTTTGCAGAACATCCAGAACTGATGGCTGCAGTTGTGGACTTGCAGCCAGAGGCAGACCAAGTGATTGAACCACAGCATGTAATCACACATCTGACTGCATGGAAACGGCCAGCCGGAGTGTATAACTCCACAAAACCTACAATGACAATATGCTGGGCACTGAACCGAGGTCGCCGGTGATTACAGATTTTTTGTTGTCTTATGTTCAAGTTTATCTATCCTGTATACTAAAAATCATGCTGCATTTGGAATGTTGAGTCATCTATTTATTTGTGACAAACGGATCAATTTATGATGTGGCTGTGTGAAGTACATTTTCAGCAGCGCCCGGCTTTCCCAGCCATGTTCCGAGTACTTTAGTAATCAGTATTTCAGTTTAGCCGAGCGCAGCCGGCGGATCAAATTTCCATTTTGGGACACGGCAATCAACGGCTTCGAATGGTTACATTCGAATGAAAAGTCACACTGAAAGGTACCATTCGATTTGAACGTAATACTACAGTATGTTTGACACACTGAGATCAACACATCAAGCATAGTCATTGACCTTAAGTCTTGCCAACACAAAACCTAAATTTACAAAAATATTTATGAGTGCACTGAAGAGTGTCTCCATGCCCCGGAAATATTAATTGAGAGCAGTTCATGGTAGCGTTTTTGTTTACAGGCCGAATGCTTATGTTAGGCACCAGGCTGAGATTTCTGCCAGAGTCTGAAATGTTGAAAACACAGAAATATTGAAGGGGGCTTTGAAGACAGTTTCATTCCCCTCAGATGCTGATTTCATGTGATTCATGTCAAAATGTTCGAGGCATAGTGAGCAATTAATTATTCGTGGAATAAGAAGCTGATTCTGCAATTCTCAATGTCAAGCAGACAAAGGCTGCATACTCAGTCGGAATTAATTGCTTCCTTGAGCTACAAAGCCAGTATTTTCGGATGCCAGTATCCAAAATCAGGTCATGCTTGCGATTGATGTTGTGGCTATGCCGTCGAACCCGGTTCGACGTGATATGACTGATGTGACATCTCAAATGTTCGGGATGGTGCATCATTTGGGTTCAACACTGGGGCTGTCAGCAACACTAGAATATTCCAAAACTTCTGAATGGGATACACAAATTTGTGCTCAGAAGTTGCTAATACATATTCATTGTTCTGCTACTCACGGCTTCAGCTGGTGGCACTGTCACCCATTTCTATGCAGACAGTGCTTCAACTCTATTGATCATGAACGGAGCTGAGAACAGGCATCTATTGGAACTAGAGAAGTATAGGGAAAATTTACACGCCATTCTTTTACTGGTCAGATCCCGCGTCATCGTCATCGTCATCAGCAGCAAGAGCAGCATCAACATCCATACCGTCCTCAACGTCCTCAATGTCTGTATCCTCCAAATCGATGACCACCTCCTCGTCCTCGTCCTCTACATCGGAAGCTGGGAGTGCTGCAATCTCTTCTGCAGTCGGTATGTCATACTGGCAAGGACGGCCGTTCCATACTTATCCATGAAGTCCTTGTTCCCGAGTTTCTGCCAACTTGCATGCGCTTCGTCAAAAGCGAATTCCTCCAGAGGAAAAGCAACGCCAGTCTTAGCGTAGCGAGAGCGCTCCTTCACCGTGAGAGAGTTGAAGAAATCCGGAGCGAAGTAATCGACAGGAACGTCAGAAGGCAGAACTGTCCCAAAATCA
The DNA here is from genome assembly GCA_013387415.1 of Panellus pusillus. Taxonomy (NCBI): domain Eukaryota; kingdom Fungi; phylum Basidiomycota; class Agaricomycetes; order Agaricales; family Mycenaceae; genus Panellus; species Panellus pusillus. Next base: position 22,980 of record QVIE01000797.1, on the reverse strand, counting down.
GAGGCGGTCGCAAAAGGGTCATCACGAATGCGCTTCTTGGGTTCTCTATGTTGACATTTGTCATCTCTCTATAGTCGTTTCAAACAAATAAGCTCACCTCTGGCCTCCGCTACGCTTACGGAACTTCTCCGCTTCGATATCAAGCACCTCGAGGAAATACCTTGAAACGATAGGATTGCGCCCTGGCTTGTCACGGACACGGCGCAAATCCCCCTCATGCTCGTCGTCGGAGTGGACTTCTTTTTGATTGACCATGCGTGCCACAGGTTTGCGCAGTTGAAGATTCATAGCGGTTTTGAAACGAACATCACGCAGCTGATGCAAATGAAGGGTGAGAATAGAAAGAGAAAAAAATACAGCACTTACACGGGTACGGGCCTTATATTCAACACTGTGCTGGATACGTTGATCAAGGCTACCCGGATTGCGGCGCTCAATTTTGGTGGTCTGAGCCAATGTCTGATAGACGTAGTTATCGTACATGTCGCAAAGCAGTGCCGTGTTGTTTGCAATGGCCGGATTTACGTCCAAGGCGCCGAGAGCCCATATGCCGGAGAGAAACTGAAAACCAGAAACAGCGATGTGACGGTGAACATTGTTGTACGTAGACTGAACAGGACCTTCGAGGTCGGGACAAAATCCCCGAAGACCAGCTTTCTGGACCATAGTGAAGACAGAGGCGAGATGAACGCCGGGAATACGTGCAATGTCGTTGGCGATGGGACCCGGAATTCGCTTAGCATTCTGAACGAGTCGGGTAGCGAGTTCCATCGCAGAAGCTACAGCAGTCCGTGATTCATCTACAAGAAGTCGCATATGCGCGTGAAAGTCGTCAACCATGTCAAAACGCCTGTCATAATGCTGACGTGCTTCGACTGCGGAGGGGAGTATGTCCTTCTGGCGGAGTAGACCACACAGCGCCCGAATGACACGCTGGAATGCCCTCTGAAAACTCAATTGATTAAGCGGGCATTAGAAGATACAGACCGAAAACACACCTGAGTTGCCTTTGCCTCAAGAGGAACGTCCTTCGGCTTGATACCCCACTGTTTTCGAACACGCTTCTTCTTAGCCGGCTTCGGCGCAGTCTCGTCTGCTTCGACAGCATCTGGTTCAATGATATCAGCTCCACCAGCTGCTACAAGGGCAGTGTTGCTGGTTGAGGGATTGCCGCTGCCGAGGAATTACTGCTGCCTGAGGGATTGCCGCTGCCCGAGGAATTGCCGCTGCCCGAAGGATTGCCGCTGCCTGAGGCTGTGCCAGCCTCCGGACCCCCCTCTTCAGGGAGAGTGGAAGGTGAAGGTGCCGCAGTAGGGTCTGTGCGGCGGCGCTTTGTGGCGGAGTCGCTGGTGCCAGGATCAGCATCAGAATTAATCCGGCGCTTGCCCGAGATGTTGCCGCCGAAGTTGATGGTGACCTTCGCCGGTCTGCGCTTTTTTGTCGGCTTCCTGGTTGTCTTAGATGGCGGCATCGAGGTCTGTAATGGAGGAGTGAAAGACAAGGTCAAAGACGATGCTCAATGAAAGACGATACTGAATTAGAGCCCGATCATTGATCCTCCGGCCTCGAGGCAGCGACATGGGCGGCCGTACTTCAAAAGTATCGAAAAGTCGGCCATAACAGCAAACCAAGGAGTGCTGAGCACAAAAAATGCTTGTCACTGCAACATGGATGGCTTATAGCTTGGCTCGAAGTCACGACAACTGATGAAGACCTGGACTCGGAGTTGGAGGGAGGTGCTGAGCTGGGACTGTCAAGTGTAGTGACCACTTGCGACGGGGGAGTACCTCTTGATGTCGAGGAAGGGGTGGAGGGCAGAGAGGGAAGGTGCAAGAGGAGTCGAGGGACGACGATGAGCGTGGAGAGTAAGAGATAAGTATGGATTGATACCGGTAACTAAGCTATCATAATTTTTACATCACGATGTGGCGGCTGATTGTGCCGGACCACCACCCCAGCACGATCATGTAAAACTGATGTCGGAGTTGTATGTATATTTGATGATGTGCTCTGACTCCAATATAAATGTTGAAGAGACTTCAGAATGATGTTTTCTATCCGACTACTAAATAGCATCGTAAACGACATCTTTCTATTGTTTGTTAATCACTCACTGGCAATCTGACTACAGCTGAACATTATTTTGACTACGTGGCTTTACATCATGTGACTCTTCCTATGACGCAATCTTCCTTGGGCAAAAGCTCTAGAGGAAGAATACGTCACAGGCACGGAGAAACGCGTGACGGTGGATGCGGGTGCAGAGGAACACGTGGGTACCGCGGAAATACCGGCATCTTACTTTGATGCAATCACACACCGTGACATAGCCGAATAGGATAGGATAGGATAATATAGCACAAAGACTTTGTTGACTGCATGTCAAACGCCGTGGCAGATGCCATGGCAAATGTATGGCAAATGCCATGAACCCGCGGTCATGGCCTTTGCCGGCAGTGGGAGTCCAAATACCTGCGAAGCTCATCACGAGGGTTAGCCTTGGCGCGCGCAGCCTTCTGAGCAGACGTGACAGTTTCGAGAAGAAAGGAGCTGCCGTAGCGGGCGAGTGGTGCCGGTTGCGAAGGTGCTGGAGAAGGGTCCGCTATTTCAACCTCTGTACAATCTGATTCATCCTGGCCCATCTCGTAGTACCGATCAAACTGTGCAGTTGCGTTACACAGGGCAAACAAGAATCTTAGAACAATTGAAGGCTTACCACTGTCTCGAGAGCTTTGATACCCTTTTTGTAGTCACGCTGATTCCACTGCGAACGGAAGTAAACATCTTTGACGGCCGGGTTCAACACTAAAATTTGCGTATCAAATCAGCCAGGTCAGCGCAAAACCCGAGGAACTCGCCTAGACAGATAAAGTAGGCTCCCGACTTCTCGGTGCGTCGGGACCATTTGTCCAAGCTTTCGACACCTTTTAGCAGCGCATCCTTGATTTGATCGAACTGAGGCTCGCTCGCCATCGTTTCCCACCGCTGTATCAAGAATTCGAAGGTGGGTATGACACGCCAGACTGTAGGGTTGCGCTCGTTCGAGAAGGTTTGAGTGACGTTGGCGGGTTCCTTCGAAAGGAAGATCATATCATTAACTATGCGGAGGCTGCAACAAGGGAATATTGTACACGAAGGGCTTCATGAATTGAAGCAATTTTCTTCCAGTCATTTCGTGTCAAGTACAGCTCGCGATACTGCTTGTTCGTGAGATCGGGGACTTCGTCGCTGTCGTCTGCGAGGCTGAGGAACTGATCTATCGCCTAAGAAGCATTGTTATGTACGGGCGGTAACCAAGAGTTCTGAAACGAACCTTGCGTAGCACAAGACCGCGGTCAAGGCACTTGTAGAGCGAAGCCCAACGAGTGCGAACCCACAACAAAAGTTCCAGAACCGGGCAATCAGTTTGAGCACAGCATTTCTTGAAGAATGCACGGGCTTGAGGGAACTCCGGATCTTTTACAGGTAAGTAACTGTAAACGGCGTTTCTCGATGGGCGCACCTGTTTAATGAGCGCGAGAAGTTTTCCGACAGCATCTCCCGCCGTCCAATCATCGTCGCTCGCAGTTTCACCGTCATCAGACGTGCCGCCCAAAGAAGAGATTACCTTGGCGAGGTCCTCCTCGCTCAGTTCGCCTTCGGTGCATGCTTGATTCAACAGTGTCCTGATTTTCTTGTGCAAGGGCTTGGGCGGTGTTGGTGCGACAGAAGCAACAAAATGCTTCGTTGCTGTGTGCACGGCATGCTCCATGCACCTTTATCATAATAATAATGAGTAATTGTTTGTTTGAAATCAGGATAGTCACTCACATTATGTCGTTCTCCGAGGCCTCCCAGTGTGAATCGCGGCCATCGAGACCTTCCTCGATCTCACGACAAGTGACGCGATTGACGGATGCACCGTCCGATGTGACCCAACCGACCTTTCCACGGAGACCATACAAATCAACAGTATCTAAAATAGCGCCGGCCATGTTGCGACCCGAGTGGCGCCCCGCAAGCTTCATGAACGCGAGCTGCTCAGTAACAAGCTCCCAGTCGTTCGGGCGGTCGGGAAGGGAGCGGATGTAGTGGCCGTTGATGTTAATAATCGGAATGCCGCCCGAAGACGTCCAGCAATCCTGAGTAAAGCTCTGCAGGCCCGGCGTTCTCTGCACGTAAAGGAGAAGTTTCGACAGAGATTTTAGACTGAAATGAGGTACGCTACCTCAAATTTCTCCTTCAAAAGCGCCTTCACGCTCTCGGCCTGTCCCAAGATGTGCCGCGAGATGGTCCGACGACTCGGCATCATGTCGCGAGTGAGGCTCGGGCGTAAGTACTGAAGAAGACGAAACAACGCCTCATGATCGACAGCAGAGAGCGCCTAGAAACATCAGAAGATCATCACGGAGCATAGACGACGTAGAGAATCACATACCATATTGTGACGGACAATGAATTCAGTGAAGAAATCGCGCAGACCATCGGGTGTGAACACCGGGGGACGAGGGGTAGCAACGACGATCGAGTCGAGTGTTCCCTGCACCCTGATAAAAATTGAGTCGGCATTTGGAACATATTCGAGAGTACTTACATAGTTCCGGATGTTTTTGGTATCGCTCGATGGTGCATCTCGATTCCTGTAGCTTCGCACCGTTTTTTATAGATCTCGAAATGTCCGCTGGACCTGAGCGAATGAATTTGGTAAGATGTGCGTTGAACAGAATGAAAAGGATGACTACCTTGCGATGTGCGCGCGTAAAGAGCTAACACTGCCGGTCAACCAGTGATCCTTCACCCCGGCATTCCTGGAACTGTGTAAATATAAAGCCAATATAACGCCCGCAAAACTCACATGCAAATCAGACAGAATGCGCCATTCTCTTCCTCCCCGGTGGTCGGGTTTTTGTGCTTCTTGCGTCGATCGAAGACTGTCTTGAGATCTGCTGTCGGATCTTGGCGCAAGACTTTTGCGGTGGCCTATTGAATTGATAAGACAGCACTGAACGATAGAGATTGAATAAATACATACATGGGCGTTATCGGCGTCAGCCATGTCTTTGAAGCGCTGGTACTCAGTGCCTTGAGCCCCGCTGCCGACGACAGTGTCCTCAGCGGCAGTACCTTTGTCATCCTGCTCGTCGTCCGAGGACTCGGAGCTGGAGACATCGGTATACGCGTCGGCATCGGCCGTCTTCGCAACTTTCCGCGGCGCAGACTGGACCGGCGCCTTGCGCTTGGCGGAGACTCGTTCTGCATTGTCGGGGTCGATCAGGCGATGGGAAGGGACATGCTCGCGTCGGGAGCGGCGCGTGGGGGAAGAGTGGCGGACACCGGCGACTTTTCTGAGTGGCGGAATACCTGCGAAGAGGGGATGAATAGGTGGGGGCGGCGCTGGTCCAAGCGAGGTGGTAGAGCCATCCATGGGGACGTCGTCATCGACGTCGTTGTAGAACTGGATGTCGGCGGCATCTTTCAGCGATCCGTCAGGATTTTGAGCACAGCCAAGGGAAGAAGTCGCCATTGTGGTAGAGGGATGAGACGATACATTGAGGGCCTTACAGCGATCTTTTATACGCACCCCTAGCCTGAATAATTGGCAAAATCGCCCGTGATTCTGTTGAGTAGGTGAGGGAGGCACAATCGGCCCGCAGAGCTTGTGCCCGCAAAGCTTGTGCCCGCAATATTCACAGAAAGAAATGCTTATGGAGCTGTTGAAACCGGACCTGGGCTCCCCGGAGGAAGTGGGTAGTGGAAAAGCTATCGAGTATCAGACTGAACCGAAGCCCCGGGTGTGCGCTGTCGCGGAGTCCAGACAGAGCAATCAGGGTAAGCGATAGGGTCGAGGTGCGAGCAGTGACAGTGAAAGCCTCCCACTATATTCATTGATTGGTATAGAAACAGGAAGATAGGTCTTCAGTGTAGTGGATGAAAGCAAACTCCCAAGGGCACTGGTCATGGACACATTGTGGTGGAGGTGGAGGCGGAAACGCTGCACAGTACTAACACTCACACGTCACGCCCAGTGAAAAGTGCCTTCGAACAAATCAAATCAAATCGAATCATTTGTGCGCAAGGGATCACACGTTGTGATTATATCGTATCATATCGGAGTAGTGTAGACTTAATCACTTTTCATCATCTCGACCATCTTCGTGGGCCAAGGCTTCGCGCGCTGCGTCTTGTGGGCCTCTTGGTTCCTGGATCAAGTCAATCAAGTAGTCAAACCAGCTTGCTATGCCGGATCGGTGGCCCGGACACGAAGATGGGTATGTATTTACGGACTCTGGCGAATGGCTCTGCAGATGCAGAAAGTGCCAGCTGCACGGTGGAGAGAAAGTGGCGCGCAAAAGATGGACACGCCACCATAATGACCCCGGGCCTGCTGTGCCCACCAACGCCGCTTCGCAGTCGATACCTTCTCGAGCTCCCGAGTCGCGACCTTCTCGCCGATCCGTTCCTGCCGCGTTATCGATCGAGACCCAGGCTGTGGCCGATGGCAAGATCACTCGCCCGCGCAGCAATTCTGACGATTGTGAATCAAACCGAGGAGACCAGGTTTGTGTTGTTTATTCGAGAATGCTGTGAGCTTGGAGCTAAGTGAGATGTAGTACCAGGTTTTTGCGATGGATGTGGACAATGCTGGACCGCCGGCCCGCCCCCGCAAGAGGCTCCTAGAGCAGTGTTTGAGGTAGGTAAAAACACACAGTGCTCGGAGCCGTTACTCACATCTCGGAATAGAGCTATACAGAGCTGTATTCTACGTTTCAGGATACTGTGAATCTCGACAATATAGACGATCTTTATGATGAGCATCTAGACTTTGAGCCTCCGGCACCCACTGAAGATCCTGACTCGTCCGAATCCACATCGTCGCGTCCACCAACTCCGCAGCCTCCATCTCGAAATCCCACTCCGCCACCGCCCCACTCTTCCCCGTGCTATGAACCCCCGTGCGCGATGAATCTACCAAGTTTTCTCCCCGACCTCCTTGGCGCTCGATAGCTATACAGGATGTGAAAATTGAGAAACTGCGCATATCACTGCGGTTTATCGAGGCACTGGAGTCAGCATGTGCGGGGAACAGTCAACTGTCTTCTGAGGGAAATGATCGTCTTTGGAATCCTCCCCGCACGCGTGCCGATGTGAGTGACCCTGCCATTCGTCAAGGCCTCAAAACCTTTATGGGTGCCGAAGCACCCATTCCGGAGACGACATACAATGCAATCCGTGACGCAGCTCTGGAGCGTTCCCTGGCGGCCGGGCGGGATGACCCATTCCCAACTCTATACCAGACGAAGGCCGCCTTGGCTGAACTCACCGGAATCAGCCCAATCGAGAGCGACATGTGCCCCAACACCTGTATCGCGTATACAGGGCCGTACGCACAGCTTGAGAAGTGTCCGCACCCCAAGTGCGGGGAGCTGCGATACGACAAGGCCAAGCTTAGACATGGTGTTACAGAGGCCCGCGCAAAGTTTTGGACCATTCCCATTGGTCCATATCTTCAGGCGATGTGGCGTCATCCAAAGACTGCAGAGGAGATGAAATATAGGCGGAATCGCACGCCACTCTCTCCTTCGGAATGGGCTGATATCTTAGATGGAGCAGACTACGTGAAGCTGGTGCGCGAGGGGTACATCAAACCTACCGACATGATTCTGCTCTTTTCTATTGATGGCGCACAGCTGTACGCGAACAAGGCATCCGACTGCTGGATATACATCTGGGTTATCCTGGATCTTCGGCCAGGCCTGCGCTACAAGAAGAAATTTGTTGTACCTGGTGGCTTCGTCCCCGGCCCAAATGCTCCCAAAGACTACGACTCTTTCACCTTTGTCGGCTTTCACCACCTTGCCGTTATCCAGCGCGAAGGGCGGCCGATCTGGGACTCGTCGGCCGAACCCGGTTCCTCGGAGGAATTTTTCATATCTAATGTCTACCTACTGCTCTCAACAGCAGATGGACCCGGTCAACAGGGCATGAGTGGCTCCAATGGGCACACTGCCCGTGTGGGCTGCCGTTTTTTCTGCGGCCTCGTCGGGCGCCATCTCCCTGGCTCTCCGCATTACTATCCCGTTCTCTATGCCCCCTCTGACTCCACAAACCCGAATGAGCACCCAAATGTGAATATTATGAAGGACCTACGTAGCTCGATTTCATCCTCCGCATCCACAGCTGCATATCACCAAGCCATTACAGACTTGCTTCGATCTGCGAACCCCACAGACTACAGAGCCCGACAAACCGTGGCTGGATTTGGGAAACCGAGTATTCTTTCGGGACTCCCGCGCTGTCTCGGCCCTCTTGGAGTCTTCCCCGCCGATCTTATGCACTATATTCTGAATATTGGCGATTTGCTTTTGGGGCTTTGGCGCGGAAAACTCACTGTATCCGATTCCGATAACAGCAGCCATCAGGGAAAACCTCCCTGGCAATTTTATGCCATTCTTTGCAAAAATATCTTGGGCCTGGATAATTTTGTGATTTTTCGCAAGTCTGAGCACATTTTGCAAACAATTATCTTCAACTGTAGGCAAATTTGCATAATTCAAGAAACTGCCGAAACTTTTCTGGTTATTTTCAACAACTCTGAACAACTCTGAACAAGTTTTGTGATATTACTATCTGGACTAATCTCCGAGTCAGAGCTGCACTGCCCTTCACTGATACTCAGTAATCCATGTTGTGTATTGGTAGTGGTTAATACAGGGTTGCGTAGATGTGCCGATCGGTCCAAGGGTTCGCAAAGAAAACTGGACACTTGTCCAACACGTTGTAGGATTTCCATTCGGGAGGCGCGACAGGGCCAAACTTGGGTAAGAGATGTATACTTCGGCGTATATTGTCCACAGGAATGATACTGGCCAAGCGATCGCCGTGCTTGATAAGAGTCGTGAGACCTTGTACATCAAATGGTGTTGTTCCGGTTGTGGTTTGAAGGCGGAAAACCACTCAACGTAGGCTAGATATCTTGCAGGCCTAATGTTCCATGGAAGGACCATCTTGGCCAGTCGCTCCGGAAGTGCGAATACAACTCGAACCTGTGCGATTCGATATCCTGAAAGGCAGCGCCGCAGCGAACATCAAGTCCAGCACAGATAATCAATCTTGGCGAAATCACATACCGGTTGTGCCCGTCTGACTTCCAAAACCCGTGTTAACAAGAGCTGTGTCGAAACGCGCAGGAATTTCATCCCCATTCTTCAACCTCTTCCGGGGCTGAGCATGGATGGAGTCAATGACTGAATCCATAGGACCGTCACTCGCATACGGATCGGAGGTGTTGAACTTGATCCTTTGAAAGACTGGAACAGCGTTGAAAGGTACGTCGAAGCCACCGGCTTCACGCTCCACTTGAGCGGATGATAGATTTGGATCTGTCAATTGAACGAGATAACGTGAGAGGGCATCCCGGAAGAAGGGGGCGCCATAAGCTGTCTCGAGTGTGGTTAATTTGATCGCCTTGTGGGTAGGATTCCTCGCCATGGTGAGTCGTCGCTCATAAATAAGGCCAGGATTGAGATTTTCGATGATCGGCGGAAGGGGAGAGCCAGCAAGTTTCCAATCGACGAACTTGTCATGACGGAAAATTTTCTCCTTCCGTTCTAGCCAAAGAGTCATCTGCGAAAATTCATCCTTCCGATTGGTTGAGCGGTACGCATCTTTCGCCAAATCAATGTGGAGTCGCTCGGTGTACTCGGTATTGTAGTTGTCGGTGGTGCCGAAGAGAATGATGTTTCGAACGTAGTGTTCCATGGAGTGTATCTTCGGGAGGTTGAAGTTCTCCCGAATGCCGAGATCCACAAAAATTTCCTTGTTATCGTGGAACTGCAGTCGCGCATTCTCGAGACTGAGTAATGTTTCGGTGGAGTGCAAGGGATACTGAGAGAGATAGACGAAGTCAAGCAGCCCGCGGACAGCCGTCACAAGCCGTGTTGGCGCCAGCCCACCAGGGAGTTTGATATCGATGATAATACCGAGGAGGAAGCGGGAGATTTGATCATGCTCACGGCCGGTTACACGATTCAAATGCGAGATGCCTTTCATGAACAGTCTGATCCCGTGGTTTGGAGGAAGACGCCGACAGCGAGCATCGAGTTCATCCTCTCCAAGACCCTCTTTCAACCACTCTATTAGGTGTTTGATAACGCCTTGGTACAGCTGATGCAAGACGTCGGACGTGATGGAAAGGAAGATGTTGGTGTAGGGGAGGTACTCCAGAATGGATGAACAACGGGCTTGATGCCGGCCTCCTCGCAAGCGCGCGCATATATTGTACCACCTTGATCGACCTGATCCAGTGCGTCCAAAACTTTCCCGAGATCGCGAACAGCGCAATTCGAATCCCGTTCGCCGAGATGCTCGTGTTCGACATCACCGGACGGGCACAGTCCTGTTTTGACGCAGGTGACCAGAAGTTGCTCCGGATAATCGCCGATGTAACAGGCAACAATGGGATGTGCACGGTGCATGACACCATGACCACTGACCATTGGCACCCCTGTTGCGCCAGCCGTACGTAAGGGAGCCGTTATGAACGATAGGCAGGTGTGAAATAAATTCGCCAAGGTACGGCGACGTGCAGCTTTATTCTTGCTGTGTTCAAGTCGCGAAGTCGGAAGATATGCAAGAAGCACATACGCCCGACGGGAGGGCTTGCGCCTGATCTCTTTGGGAATGTTCCCGATTGTCATGTAAACGGGGTAGGCGCTTTTATTACCGAACATGCACAACTGAGTTTTATCGGACGAAAGGATAATTGGAATAATTGTTGCGCCCGGGTTGTCTTTTTCTACTTGAACCTTTTGTAGCGATGAGATAAAGACACATCGGATTAATGAACAGTACCTGCGTGCTCCACCACCATTTTGCGGTATGCATGTTGTGATAAAGGCGGATTGTTCGATCTTTATCGGCGTAGTGGCGCTCAGGAATCACAAATAAGTAAGGCGCGAAGTCTGTGTCGCCAAATAAGGCCCGGATACACTCCATTATGTTGCGAGAATAAAGATCGAAGGCTTCCCCTGCGACCACAATCTCCGAGCGCGTAAATTTCGGGCGGCCCGGGAGCTTGGAATCGATGATCGCGTTCAGCTGGACGGAGTTGCCGTAGGATAGTCCCAGCGCCTCCTGAACCTGGTCACAAGATAATGAGCGGATCGAATTCAGAAAGTAAGAATGATCAAGCCGACTTACACCATCGATGCGAAGGAGGTCTGTAAATGCGGTTGATCCGGAACCACGCAATTTAGCCCATCTCGCAATGTCCCAGTCCATTTTAGATGCAAAAGGAGCGTAAATGTTGTCAGATTGTCCCAGAGTCGCACTGTATTGCTCTTCCGCAGATGCCAAACGCTCGCCAGAGAGTGCCTCGCCAGCCCGCGCACTCGGAAATTTCACGACAACCGGTGGCTCATGGAAACGATCTTCCGCAATCTTACGCCGTTCGCGCGCGGGTGCAGGTGCAGCGAAATCTGACGGTGTATCCTCGATCTCCACGTCTTCGACATCCGCTTGGTTCCGAGGCAAGCGCTCAGGCTCCCATCCGTCCAAAGTCTGTGCATCCAGCGCAGCTTGGCGGTCCTGTGCACTGGGATCCTCGTCGTCAGACTCTGAGTCGGCATCCGGCGGGGGATCAGGATCAGAGTCGTAATCGAAATCTGCTGCAGTGTAATCGGTCCCGAAAAAATCCCCGTGGAATGGTGCTCCTCCAGTGGGGAAATCACCCACGAAATCTGTACCGAATGTGGTGTCGTCCGTAGTATCCGAGTCCGAGCTGTCTTCTTCAGCTTCGCGTACTGCAAGACACAGAGGATTCGTTGTGTTTCTGAAATGGAGCTTGTGTCCACGCCCAAAAAATGAGACTCCACAGCCAGCACACTTGGGCATTGTACCGCAAAATTGGAGGGATGGGGCGATATATGTGAGACGCACGCTGAAACGATCGGTCGTTGCTGCGCAGATCCTGTAAGCGAGAGTCCCGAGTCAGCGGCGTGCAAATACACCACAAGTGAAAAAATACGCGAAGCGCATACGCACTCTTTTCTCCGCTCCCCAATCTCCAGGTATCTTCCCCACTCCCTTCGCTGCACTCCTTCCAAGTGTTCTTCTCAGCATTGACAAATATGGCGGATCCCATCCTGTCCGACACCTCTGACGATGAGGACCCACCGCCACAACTCAGCCGCAGTGAAAAGATCAAGAAGACAAGACTTGAAAACATAGCCCGTGAAGAGGCTGAGGCTGCCCGACTCAGCAAGGAGACTGGTTAGTTGCCCAGCCTCTCTTTGTCCATGTCTCACTCAATATGGCGACAGAGAAACCTCGAAGCGCAAAGACGGCGGCCCTCACGAATAAAAGTGAGTATTGAATTTGTAAAATATCCCTACCAATACTACTTCTAGTCTGGGATACAAGCCGCAAACCGGGTGACGAAAATCCCGCCGAGACCACCAGCCGAAAGAGAACTGCATCCAGCGCTGCAGATCAGGTACGCAAGATGTCCAAGAAGCCAAAGGCCAAGAGCTCGCCAGGTAGGGGTACCATCCTCTTCTTTCGAACTTTCTGACCGCGTTCGGCGTAGACGATGAGATGGAAGTCGACACGGTGCCACGTACAGCGGCCGGGGATGTTGGCGGCAGTACCAAGAGCGCCATGAGAGACAAGAAGAGCAAGACTTCCGGTACGGCTATCCTTCATATTATACCTTCCTTTCCACACAAGCTGACCACGAGTTCCATGGTGCTGAAGCAGCGGCGCGGACAGTCGGGCGTAGTGAGTGCAGTAATGACGAAGCGTTTGTGATGATGTGACACGTCTCCAGAGTATTTACCGCCCACCTTCACCTCCGACGGGGAAGACGAGCCTGCTGCTCTATCAAAGCCGTGTGAGTCCCATTATCAGCTAAGCCTATACCATTCTCCATTGACCCGTCTTTTCCAGCTCTAAAACTTCTCCTAAAGCATGCAAGTATGTCGTCTTGTAATTAGGCCACCACATTTCTATACTAATACATCCGTGGCCGTTCTCAGAGCGTCCCGCGGCCGCCACTTCCATCGCGACGAAGGCTAAGCGCAAGGCTGCCGGCAGTAACGACGACGACGACGACGATGCTGCCAGTCAATCCGAGGCTGACAAGGAGGACCGTTCGGAGCCCGAAGCTGAGTCTAGCGAGGAAGATGAGACGATGGGCGATATGCTGAATGAGGTGCGCCTGTCTCTTCGACTTTTACGCCGTATTCTGCTATTCTGATTACTCTCACAGCGTGCCCAAGTCATCACGGCAGAGCCGAAGGCCTTCGAAGACGACCTTCTCGATTTCGACGACGACCCGCCTTCTCATGGTCGTCGCTACTCAACCTCATCGAGAGGATCATCCCCACCTCACACCGACTTCGACATCGACGCCATTGACGACGACGAGGAGAAGGAACAGTCAGAGCCTGATCTCGTGGATGCCATCGTGCGTGACTCACTCCTCCCCGTCTCGCATCTTCGACTCATCGCCACTCCAGCCGCCCGCACGTAAGCCCGCCAAAAAAGGATCAAAGAAGAGCGTGACGGCGCGGCAGGCTAAGTATGATCAAGAGGTGCACATCGTCTATTGTCCTAGGGCTATGCTGAGTATCCCCGCAGAAACCGACAGTCCAACCCAAAGCTGTCATGCATGTGGCTTCGAAGAAATACGAATACGCCGAGACCGACTGGGACGACAGCGCCCGCATCAATTTCCCGGCGAAGGGTGGCCAGGTCGGGTTACTCAAGCAGTCCGAGCTAATCCAGAAGGTAATCAGGGACGCTATCGAGTACCAGGCGTACGAAATAGCCTTCAAATCCGGCTACGACACCACCGTCTCGCGCGCCACTTACGCATCCCGCCTTATCCGTATCTGCGCCAAGAAGTACCCGCAGGCTGACCAGATCGGAAAACGCGCGAAAAAGGACGCCACTTTCTGTGGTAATCTTGCCCCGCTTGTGAGCTCTCTCTATCCTTTTTGTTCTGCCCTGAGTCTGCCGCAGATCTGCACTCGCGGGAGTAATATCCGTAGCGATCTCCGCGCGAGCGCGCTGTCGAAGGTCGCCACTCACTACGAGCTCAACAAGCCCGGCGTTACACCTTCGCAAGTCAGGGCCATCGTTAAGCTACTCCTCGCCAACCAGGCCTACATCTTCCCCTACGCCAGCTCGCCGCCTGTCGCTGCCACTGTCGAGTCTGTCGACGCGGGCTCCGCTGCTGATGTAAGCAACCCCGATTCGGTAAAAAGCAGACCGCCTCCCTTGAAGGTTCGTCGCTTTGCGCTATCGCGTATACATCTCTGATACCATCCAGACATTTGACTACAAGGCACCCTTCCATGCACCCGCGCTCATCGACATCATCCGTGAGACTTGGTGGACCGGCCCGAAGGCGCTCGGCTTTCAGCATGTCAAGGAACTCAAATCAAATCGGCCTGACGTTCCGAGAGAGGTCGTGCTCCCCGATCCAATGATATGCCTCGCGGGAGCGAATGTAAGCTGCTTTCTTTATATCTCATTTCGTAACTGAATGCTCATGCACAGATCTGGGCCGCATTGCTCGCCTACCAAACTGGGGTTTTCGTCACACCGTCCGAATTCAGCCAGGCCCGACTGGAGGCGACATATACCAGCCTTCTTAGTACCATGGATGCCCAGCGCAACGGCGATTCCAAGAAAAAATTCAATAAAGTAATGCATGATCTATACCTGAAGGTTTCGTGAGTCGCTCGACGCTAACACGTTATTGGTTCTGTCAACATGCTGATTACATGTATAGCCAAGCTTCGGCTGCTGTCACTACTGCTTCGGCGGGCTCTGCTAACAACATCATCCTGCTCGACGTCGATAGCGATTGATCTTTCGGCGTGTCTTGTGTCTCACTTGATCTAACTACTATTCCTTACTTCACATCTGTCGTATCTAATCTGAATGAAATCCCCTGATCACCTGCATCCCATGTCGTTTGTTTGATAAGCCTGGATATCGGGAGAAAATGCCTGCAATACTGGCGCTAATTGCACATATATCTAGATGAAAGGTAACAAACTTCTTGCACAATTGTGGCAACTAATTTGCTATTTTGCGGGGAGGAAGATATTTTAGGTAAAATGTCGCACTCCAGATATCTTCGCTATTTTACAACATTTTGACAGAAATTAGCAAAAAATTGCTCGGGGGGTATTCCCTGATGGCCTGTGGCCTTGGAGGGTTCTGGTGGGCAGCACATGGACAGAGCATGGAGCGGCTATAGCAGCCACACATCACTTCCTCCCCAACAACTTTGACCGTGTTCCCCGCAATCCCTGTGAGAAAATCAACTCCGGCTATAAGGCGAAAGAGTGGCAGCACTGGATCTTCGGGCTTGGGCCCGTATTGCTCTATGGGGTGCTGCCACTCAAGTACTGGGGCAATTATTGCAAACTCGTGAATGTCATACGGGCCTTACACCAGTACAAAATCAGTAAAACGAAGCTACAGTCCACCTACTCCCTGGTCATCGAATTTACCTATGAGTTCGAGCTGATATACTACCAGCGGCGGAGTGATCGGCTCCATTTCGTCCGTCACAGCATCCACACACCGTTGCACATGGTTCAGGAGCTTCAGCGTATGGGAAACCTCATTCTCTACGCGCAGTGGACACTGGAGCGTACAATCGGTAACCTTGGAAGCGAAATCCGCCAGCCAAAGCATATGTTTGCCAATCTTTCGCAGCGTGGACTCTACCGTGCACAGGTCAATGTTCTCAAAGCCATCGATCCGACATTTGACTACATTGGAAACAAGGAAACGACAGTTCCCACCGGAGGTATTGATATTGGGGACGGCTGGCAGCTGCGACCCAAGATCGATAGGACTGCACGAAGGATTACGAATTCCACAGAGCTCGATGCGCTTCGCACCTACCTTTCAAATATTTGGCATACACCTTTTGAAGACGGCGTGCACAACTCGGAGATCACACGATGCGGCAGGCTTTACCTTCCCCATAATGGCCAAGTTGCCCGCTCCATGTGGGTTGAGACTGAAGAAAATCGTGTTGCCCGCATGGTTAAGGTAAGTTCCCCTCAATCTTTCAATGAGATTCAAGGATTATAACTTACATTTTTCCAGTTCAAATCAAGCATGCCGGAGGGCTTCGAAATCGGCGAAGTGCAGTACTACTTTCGGTATGAGGTCGAAAAGGATATCCCATTGGCGCTTGCGATGGTTTCTGTTTTTGGTGTACCAGATCGTGATCTACTCAAGGAGTCATATGAGACAGTGTGGGTTGCACGCTACGGGGAGGCTGGAATGCGCATAATTCCAGCGCGGTCCATTCTCTCCGTGGTTGCCATGATTCCATTTCCTTCAAAGCCGTGGGGAGCGTCGGTAGAGGTGACAGAGAAGCTGAGAGGGATGTATTATCTATACGAGAAGATGGGTTTGGGCAGTGGGGATGGCTCCTCTGAATAGAACTGTTTCTGGTACAAAAATCCCGCCTGAGCAAATATTATCCAGGAAAACTATATTGGTGGTATACCCGTGTTACACTTGGATGCACAAAATATGTACAGTCCGAATGCCCGCTCTCATCAGCGTATCATGCTCCATCATTGCCTGCTCACACGCTTGTAAGTAACACGGGCCAGGAAATGGGAGGAAAACGTACCGCTCGCGCGGAAAGCGAGAACGCTTACTATCATCGTGCCTGACACCGTTCATCTGCACGAGAAACTCGGTCTTGATTTGCCAGGAGCCCTCGGAAGGATGCAGCAGGAGGTCGGAGATGCTTCACCTCATCTCTATCTTGCCAGAAACAGAGCAGAGGTGCTCTGCGGCGGAGAAGTACACCGCACTAGCGGTGAGCACGACGAAAGAGGTGGCGAATCGCGATGTAGCTGAGAATGGCGCCAAACGCGGGTGTGAGGGGCCAGGCCTGCATTGGCGCATGCGTCGAGTAGGTGGGTGCATGCGGAGATAGTACAAGTGCGCACCTGCCACGGCCGGTCCCAGTCCAGCGCAATGGGGATAGCGCCGAGCCACGCTCTGATAAGGGTGCGGACGGCGGGGTCAAGGAGTGCACGTTCGACGAAGGTTTTGGGACTACAGATGGTTGGCACATGCAGAGGTAAGAAAGAGACGGCGCACGTGAATGAAGCAAAAACGCGAACCCAGGTGATGGTAGCTTCAGCCTGGAGGAGTGCGCTGAAGGAGTATGTGGGCAGAAAGACGGTAAGTAGGGCGAACGATGAGCCGGGCTGTTAGGATTTTGTGTGTGAGCAAAGGGGCGCCGAGGAGGGTGATGATAGCATAGAATATGCCGGAGAAAGCCGAGGTTGTGATCCATGCACCCGCCAGATCCTCGCGCCGACCGACAGACCAGCTGCGCACCCAGCCTTCCCATCAACTCTGCAGGACCACCGCGCCGACACACCACCATGTGAGCGTCGCTGCCGGGCTCAGCGTCAGCGCGTCGAGTGGATGCTGCGGCCGGTCGCGCGACGTCATCAGCCTTTCGTCGAGAACTGGTTTCAGGAACCCCAAGACCCCGAGATCCATCATGCACAGCAGGAACAGTGCCGTGAATCCGAGCAGAGTCGTGTGGACACCGAAAATGGACGTGTATCGTGCAAACGGAAAAAACGGGCCGTGCTCGCACTTTATCGTGAGCATGAAATAATCGAGGGTGTTCTGGTATTGTTTGTAGGCCTCTGGATAAGTCTGCTTAACATCATTGTCGATGGCCCGCTGGAAGATCTCTATTGCATTGAAGGGGCCCAGGTACTTACTCTGCCCTGCTGCGTGTCTGATGGCGTGTAAGACACGGAACATGGCACTTTAATACACTTACTTGCAACTGTGGGCAGCCAACGCGTCTATATAAGAAGAAAAAACAGTCAGTAGCTGGAGGGATTGGGGGTGTGTCGTGCTACTCGCTGGCTTTGCGCATCAGATCCGAGTGCCGATTCTGGACGCGCCAGCGAGTAGCATTGACCATAAATAAAGGGAAAACTCACAGTGCCAGAGGCCTTCGCCTGGTGTTAGCAAGAGTGGACGCGTAGAAGAGGGGAGACCGTGTTTGTATGCCTGTCCGAACAATAATTGATGGGACTGCCTACGCAGGCCACTGTCACATGACCAAATAAGCGCCGCAGCACACAGTGCGCGTTCTTTTCTTCTGACCATGTCGGGGTCCCTCCACGACTTTGGGTATGGTCCAGGTTTTGGTGGAGGGCCTTCTGCTCAGCAATTTCTTACTGGCCCGCCTTCTGCTCAGCAATTTCTTACTAGCCCGTCCCTTGCCCCGTCACTTGGCCCTTTTGGCCCTTCTAGCATCTCTTCAACACAATCGCGGCCACCAGTCTGGTCCCACCTCGGCCTAACAATCCCCAGCCGCTCGCAAGCATCCACCCCGTCGCTTGACCGCTCTGACCAAGCCTCTGGTGGCAGCGGTAGCGAAGAATTTTCTGTGCACAGTCCCCTTTATGGAAGCCAGTATGGGGTACGTCGTCTCCGACTTTTCTGAACTTCCTTCACGCACTATAGTATCTCTAACTACTTTTCTACGTGTAGGGCAGTCAAATGAGTGATTCGGTGGTGATGGAGCGCCTTTCCAAGGAGGTACAAGCTGTGAAAGGTGAGATGGCTGGGCTCAAAGATATTGGGTGCGTTACTGCACTCCTCCTTTTTTCTCATCTGAATGGCTTACAGAAAGAAACTCGACACTCTTCTCGCCATGGCCGACAATCCGCGTAACCCCAAAGACGCATCGTGGATCCGCTGATGAGTCTGCGCGAAACCTATAGAAGAAACTATTCACAGTGATTCCGTTCAGAAAGTCGATCGGAACAGTATAAAACTGTACTGATTTAACTCTCCACACGAGCTCGTAGCGAGTGATTCCCTCAGTAGATGCCGCCGAGTATAAGTCCCTAGTACAGGGCCTCGAAGAGGTTGTAGGGAAGGCTATTATCTCAGAAGAGCGTTCAAAAGAGTAGTGTTGCGAATAATACCCTTGGAATGACCAAGTAATACGATTCTAAAGCTTTTGTATTCGATTTAGAGCTTCTCAGCTGTATTCCACACAAATGTACGATAGATAGACCGGAGCAAACGGCTCAACAGCAATTTATAAGACTGATAGTCTTGGGAATGCGACCCAAATCAAGCTTCCGATCCAAAACACGCTCGGAATGGTATAACAACGTCTAAATTCGACGCGACCGATACAACACGGATTTGTACGCTTTGTTCCCGAGTGCCGTTCGATAGGAATCCCTAAGATTCGTTTATTCCAAGCTCAATCTCACAATTTCCAACAATAGCAAGTAAAAGTTTTGATATTCACTATTCAACTGATAGTAGAACGTCGAAACCCAAAAATACTCTTATTCCGAATCGTAGCGTTTTATGGCTACTAGCTCACGGAATGGCTCAGTTCTCTCCCAGAAGGATCGATCTGCAACCAAGGTATTCGCTACCCAAGTATTCTCTGTCGATTTCGAGATATTCTACACTACTTATACATGTTCGGAATAATATTTAGCAACATAGGAGCAATAGCTATTATTAAAAGTCCGCCAAGCCGCTCTGGAATTCGGTATGTAGTCGTTCCGATTGGTTGTTGAGGCGGTCACGCCATTATTATGTGCTTGAGGTGAAATTCCAACGCCCGGTCAACGAAACTCCGACACTAGGGGTGTCTTGGCTTGTTGAACCCTCCGATGGAATGTCGATTTCCTTGGTTTGTAGGCCTCTCCCGTAAGCTAAAAGGCTAGTACTGTGTTGTACGAGTCCGTAGCAACAGGGAGATACCCATATTGTGTAGGTTCCGAGGTTGAACCACGAAGATATGCTCCGGAAGGTCGGCCGTGATTAGACTCCCAGACTCGAGTCTAGTGATCTGATCATGATTCCCTTCGGAATAGACGTCGGAACACAGCGGAAGCCATGCCGATCGTATTCGTTGTGTTTCTAATAACGTAGGTGCCCAGGGAATGCATGTCTGGTTGGAACCAGCCTGTAGAGTGTCCTTCCAAAGGATCCGACTCTTGGAAGCTGTAATTCCCATGGGTATAATAGACTAGCACATCTCCTACATGTTTCGGAGCGAGGCAGGCAACCATATCCGGGGCTTATTCCTTCAACAGTCCGTTACTCAGCGCATCACGGTCCAACTAGCTGCCTCTGGGCTCAGCACTAGTCCTTATTCCGAGTATGATTCGCATGGGAATGGGTTCGGGAATCGCGAAAAATAGCGTTTTCTCCCTATGGTCATTTTCCTAGCTTATCATCTCCCCTATTTTTAAATCTTGACCGTCCCCGGTCAACCAGTTCCAACTTGCATTGCAATCCTTGCTCATTCCGAGCTTTGATTCCATGGGTTTCCCACAAACGTTATGATTCCGAGGAGTCGAAGACACGTCAAGTGTCATCGAGCTTCGATCAGCTGTCAAACTGTCGATCCCCCGCGTTATAATTGAATACGGCGACAAAATTCTGCTTCCGCCACCGTGTACCATCGCCATTCCAATGTCTTTATCCCTTGGTAGCGCGTACCAATTTTAGGAATAGAAGATTATATTGGAACCAACAATAGATCGAGTCCAGGCAAGAACCGTGCAAAGATCAGCCTCATGGCTTCCATCAAATGAATTGAATATTTTTGACTCTATTCAACCCTGCACGCTCCCTTCTTGGTCTTTCTCTTGCTTCCTTCCCTCATGGCGCCCAAGACGTCGACTCCGAGCAAGCCCTCTCGCCCAGTGCCACGTCCATCCGCGTCCCCAGCCAAACCGAAACCGAAGGCGCCGACACCGAAGGCGCCGACCCCTGTCAATGACGATGACGGGGAGGACTTTGCTCTGTCCGAAGAAGACGGCGAGGGCGACGACCAAGACCCCGACTACGAGGAGGAGGACGCCGGCGGCGAGGAACTCACGGAGGTTCCTCCACCTTCCTTCGAGACCGCTGGTCCGTTCCAGTACAAAATCCGCGGAACGCTCGAAGACCTTCGTGTCGACGGCAGCGCGTTCTTCAACGCGTTTAGCTACGCCAAGGGTGGCTCTCGTCTCGCTGAGTTGGGCTTCAAGTGCTCCGACTCCAACATCCGAATTTCGGCCACGAGCGCCAACCCTATTTTGAACGAATGCCTCCAGCTCTTCGTAAGTCCCTCTTTCCCTTATTTCCACAACCTTTCGCTGACTTTTTCCTTCAGCGATACGCCGTGGCCATGATCTCCGTGAAGGAGACCGTTCCCTTCGCCACCACTGTCTTTCTGTTCGGAATCAGCCGCGCGGTTCACGTCGCGGACAAGATCGACAAAGACTGGCTTGCGTTCCCTTTCCCTCACCACGTCGTGAGTTACTCAGGTTGTTTTTCTTTTCGTTCCCTCATTCTAACTTTTTCGTTTTAGAACATGGGTTTCCCTCGAGGAACGAAGCTCGTCAGAGGCACCCCGCCTTCGAACGAAACGGTCAGCCTCGCTTGCTCGCTGCAGCTGCGTTTCCAGCCAACGAAACGCGCTCGCTCTCCCGAGTGAGTGCCTCTCGTTACTTTTCCTTCTCTCCGTTCCTCACTGACCACCCGTTTTCTCGTAGGAGAACCGAAGCGACCGAGGAGCAGGAGGGTGGATCGTCCTTGAGAGGGAAACGGGTACGTTCCCGTTTTTCTCGCTTAAGACCCTCGACCTAATCGTTTCTCAGCGCCGGACCAACAGGCCCGAACCGTCGAGACCCGAGGTCGTCATTACAGCGCCTCCGCCGAAGCCCAAGAGCGTGGCGAAAAGCCCTTCGAAAGGGAAGGCGCCGGCGAAGGAGGTAAGCAGGTAGCCCATCCCTTCGTCGTATGCTGACCTTGCCTTTCCAATAGAAAACGACCACCGAGGCCAATTACGACCTTCTCCGGCAACCCGTTCTCGACGCGCTCCAGGAGATTCTCGCCCAGAAAAACGCTCCACCATAGTAAGTCCCTGACTCTTTTTTCTGAATTCACAGCCTGACTGGTTTACAGAGGCGATTCAGTCCAGCGCCGTTCCCTCCCTCATCGTTAACGTTTCCGTCGTTCGCGAGGCGGGATCCCGCAGAACTCGTTTTTCCAGCGCGTTGGGGCAGGACAAGACGATCTGCCCAAAATTCCGGGCGCGCGGCCGTCCCGCTGCTTAAAGCTGAAGCCCTACAAGGCCGTCGACGCCGCGGACGCGGTCGCGGTATGTGGACTTGTCCTTTTTCAATCTTCGAACTTCCAGCTGACTTATTCCAGCCTGTTCACGATTGCATGCTCTGCGTCGTCCTACGCAAGCAGTGTGTTCCAGTCGGGGTCGGGCACTCGTGCGTCGAATGCACCCAGCGGAAGGCGCCGCAGTTCTGCGATCAAGGCTTCAACACCGTCCAGCTCCGTGAGCTGATGGCGCGAACCGAGTCCTATCGGACTCCTTCCTTCCCGCTCGTAAGTGTTTTGAATTTTATTGTTCTTCCATCGCTAACCACTCTCTAGACACTTCCCTCGACATGGAGTCGATGAAGCGGAAGGCCGAGATCCTGGTCAGGCGATGGGCGTCGCGTCAAGTATCCGCAAGGACTTGGCCGAAGATTGGCGTCGCCTCTTCCGACAGGCGCACGAAACGATGGAGTACGCCGGCGACGTTGGCTTCGAGTCCATCTTCGACTCCGCGGCCGAAGGAAGACGGGCCAACGCGAGGCCTTCCATACCTTCAACGATCTCATCGCGCGTTCAACCACGCCGAGTCGGGTGCCCCGAACGAGGAGGCGGACGAAGAGGCCGAGGAAGAGGTCGAGGAAGCCCCGGTGGTTCAGGAGCCAGCCGACGAAGACGCCGACGGGGACACGTTCATGCACGACCGTGTTCCGCCGTCCCCTCGTCAGGAACGGAGCCTGCAGGAGATCGCGGGTGCTTCGTCGCAGTAGGCGTCGGCGCGGGCGCCTTGGTTTGTTTTTGTTTTTGCTTTGGATACGGACACGCGCGCGGGCTACGTCCCCC